>QVNV01004270.1:0-11073 GCA_014825455.1 Pseudomyrmex pallidus | reverse complement strand
CCCCCCCCCCCCCGTGTAACGGAAGAACGATTTAATCCTAGCCGAGCAATTTGGCGGACCTGCCAAGTTCGCGGACCTGATGAGAGCACGTGCTTTCCATACGCGAGCGCGGAAAAGTGATCGGCACCTCTCAAATCCGCTTCAACCATTAACAAAATATTTCGCCCCGTCAAATCTGCGAGCCGTCTCTATAGTTTAACCGGAACCAAAACACATCGACACGTTTCGAAATTATAACCACACGTTAAATGGAGAATTTTAACTTAACGTCTCATCATCTTCTAATTGCAGCAATTGGTTTTTTTTATTTTTTTTTATTTTATTTAATTCAACACCGAGTAGACAATCTTTTTACACGTATCTCTGTTACGAAGTCGAGATATTAGCGGGAACATATTTGTCTAATGCGATGTTTGTGTTGCGACGTTGTGCCGCACTAAATTTTAAACGGCACACCCGAAAGTTTTCATAACTGTAATCGTCAGAAAGTTGCGCGAAGTTTTAAAGAGCCCTTCTACGTAGCTCGAAAAAAAGTTAAACGAACCGTAAGTAACACAACTACTATCCAAACTCCGAAAATGTACTTTGCATTCCTTGGGCAAGTTTATGAATCGATACCGCGTGTTTCGTTGTGCCATGTGCGAGAGAGGCTTCGCATCGTGACTTAAGAATCTTTCATATAAGAAGAACCCCTCCACCTCCTTCCATTGTAGTATCGCGGAGCTTCATCGGCGAAGACCCCGGGACAATGTCCCGCAGCAAAAGTCGCAGCGTCTGCAGCGCGCGAGTGAGAAAGTTTTTCAATGGATTTACTGGTTCCGCTTTCTTTCATTTGGACTCTATTCACCCGATTCACTTAGTCAAGTTTTATTCGTTCGCGAACTTACGACGCCGTGACGCCACTCGGTCGATTATGCAACTTCGGTATCCCTATCTCAATTTCGCTCCTTTCCGGCCGTTTTGCCCGATGCGCAGCAGTTCATCCTTCCCCCCTCCCCTCTTCACTCCCGAGATAGTAACTATCGTTATCATCTAAATGTCGAGCCGGGCGACAATCGGCGAAATAATAATTTTCCAATTTCGCATCAGGATTATGAAAATTTTAATATTAATGAGACACACACGTATGTGTAGCTGCGAAACGTTTTGCATACGCGCACACACGCGCAATGCGAATTATTAGATGACATTTTCATTTTCCAATAAATTGAAACAGCTTTATAACGGTTAAATAGATTTTTGCAGCGCGCGGATTGTTCTCAGTTATGCAAAATCAAGTTGATTATCGGAAATTAATCAAGCTCTTCCGTTTGACAGGAAAAGATGGAAAATCACGCGGGAGATTTACACAGATATGTAACTGTAAAATATGGATATATGTATATATATCATTCAGCGAAAGATGATAAATCGGAAATTGTATTTATTTAAAGCTCGACCGTGTTTAACTTTTTATTCGCGCTCTTCGGCGCGAAAACGACGGCGCGATTTGCAATGCAAATCGATAATATTCTCTTTAAACGTCGCTAATCGAATATCGGTCTTTTACACGCGGTGGTAACGCGTTCCGCGCGCGTTCGAGGATCCTACATTCGGTCCGAGAGACGGCCCCATGCCATTTCGCGCGACACATCTTTCAATATAATCCGCGGAATAACCAAGTTCTCTCCTTTTATAAATCGGAAGGTTTATGCCTCTTAAAAGGAATGAAATTCTATCACAATGGCATCGAGCAAAATTTCCGTGCAAATGGGTTCTGGCACGAAATTCCGCCTCGGTTATATCAGTGAAGATTACAAGTGCAGCGCGAACGCATCCACTGCCGGCTATCATTTTGCGAACTCCTTTTCCGCCGCACAATCTTCTCGGGTCACGTAACCGTGCGGTTTTCGGCCGCGCCCTTCCTTCGGAGGATCTTTCCTCCGGAGGAGGAGCGGAGCGGGGAGAGAAACGGTCGATCGAGGGCTGAAAACTTATTAAATATGTACGCGGAATTCGTACCGAAAGAAATACCGTAGGACTACTACATTCGGTCCCGGAGTAATATTCTTCGTTGATTAAAAAACTAACTTCTGTTTCTTTCGAGCCTTTTCACTCTGGATATTAGTTTTCTTAAAAACACGATGCGGATATTTACAGAAACTCGCTCAGCGCGTTACACGAATCGCTGCGAGAAAAAGAGAGAGAGAGGGATTTTTTTCTTCGAACGTGGTGTGTGTCACGTGCTATATAATATTTTCGGATACGGGAACGCCGTGCGAGCGCCTCGTTATCACGCCCTCCGTTATAACGAGGCAGCGGCATTTTATAGCGCAATAAATGCATTACGCTAAGAAGTTGCTCCGGTAGTTTACGTAAAAAAGTTTCGTCCCAGTTGCATGCGATGCAACTGTATGGTGGTGTACACCGCGCGGGGATCGTCGTCGGTTCTCGCCTCGCCGGAGGCCACCGGGAGAAAAATGAGATTTACGAGTTACTTTAAGCTGTGAGCGGCCAGAAGTTTCCAAGACGACTGTTCCTTGTTCCGTCCGCGCATTATCACGGTCCAGCTTTTTGTTCGCGACTTACGACTCCCACCCGGACGAGAGCTTTGTGTGTAATGAGAATGACGTCAAAGACACATGCGTGTGCGGCGGCGCAATTTCGCACATTTTTCTTTCGTCACGTAAATACAAGCGAAAAAACAATAGTCTGTTTTTTTTGTGGTTTACAAATTGAAGTTGATTGCGCGTGTGTTTAATTACGCTGTTTGTAAAGCGTGTCTTTGTGTTCGCACTTCCGGGCGGATGTGTGACACACGGACGTCGTCAATAATTTACGAAGAGGAAGAAATAAGAGTTTAACGAGACAGATACACTAGAAGTTATTAGCAAACTCACGACAAACCTATCGAAGGGGGAGAAGTTTGTATTATTTTCGATGCGACAACACACATAGGTGGCTTGAAAAAACATCCTTCGCGCGGCAGCTAAGATCGATATAATATTCCGCCGTGTACTATCCTATAATACTGCTTGTAGGCACATAGTTATCATACGGAAACTTTGTTCCCCCTATCGTTAAATCGTCCTCGTAGAAGTCGTGCTTGTATCACAATGGCAGCTCTCTGGTCGACGACCCTTTTGAAATCATACGTCTGCAGGAAATGCAGATAAGAATAAAGTCGATCTTACAACCTGTTTTTACAGACAACGAACTTGGAAGGCGCACGTATGCATTATGCGTGATGCACTTCGTGCTGCTGCATTGTATGGCTCAACTATAAAGCTGAGAAACAACAAACAAAAAAAAAAGATGAGGAAAAAATATCTCAGAAATACTTTGTAACACGGAAGAGTTCTCTGAGATGTCTTTTTAATAACAAATGCGCTTGGATTCAAAACAAAAAAGAAAAAAAAAATTGAAAACCTTCTCTAACTTTTCGAAAAATGACGCATTTATTCCAACACTCTTTCACTTGGAGTTTTCGTAATAATAAGAATATTAATAAAAATGTTAAAGAATGAAAAAAAAAAAATACGCCAATACGAACCAAAATACTGGATATCCGTGTGTGAAAACGTGTGTGTTTGTCGTTTTGTTTAGTGAATTTTAACGTTGTCAGAAATTTCATTTTGACAAGCTCGTACGTTTTTATATTTATTTTCTTTTATACTCGATCGACTTTTTTCATTGTTGTTAAGTTCATTGACCTCTTTAATTAACTTATTTTTACTTACTGTTATCAGTTATTTATTACATAATCGCTAAACATTCCATATTGCGATCCGATGTGCAATCTGTCATCTAATTTAGGTAAAATCCATTTATGTAATTGTTTTTTTGCGGAATATTTTTATAATCGTTAATTTCGTTTGACTGATTTTGTTTATATTCAGTTTTAAAATAAATCCAAAAGCGAGAGAAGGGGTGGCTTACACACCACCACTTGTGTCCGAAGTTCTTTTCTCTCTTTTGAATTTATTTTAACAAATTTTGGATCCATTACATCTTCACCTTATCTAGTTGTCACCGAAGAAGATCCAATATGAGGATCGAAATACGTTTGAACGTATTGAAGTAAACCTTTTCATACATTCAGGATTTTGGCTTGGAAGTAGTACTTTTTATTTTTATCTTTTTTTTTTCTTTAGCAGCGCGCAATATGTGTGTATCATACGTAGAACAAAACGCACCGACAAGTTACCCGTTTAGCAGTCCTGCATAATACATGGACACTTAGGTCGGTATACGGTCGATGATGCTTTTGCACATCGCGCAAAGAAAAGGAAGAGCTCGTTCTCTCCCGTTTCTTACAATTACAATTTCTTACAATCCGCACACGCGCGTAAGGGATAAGTGCACGTGCATACGGTAGACGCGGCGCCGGGGACTCCGCCGCGCTGTCGGCTGTAATAATAGATGAAAGTAAAGGCGAGGAGCTTTCCGAGAGTGGGAAACTGCACAGCCCGCTTTACGGGCTAATTTCCTTAGGGGGAGGGGAAAGGAAAGAGGGGAGGAAGAAGTTTAACTCCACATCACGCATTCTCGCGTATAGCCGCCAATTCGCGGTACGCGATCATCGTGATAAATGAAGCACGCGCGCCCGTTTAATTGTCGCCGCTCCTGATTATGATGAATTTCTACTCTCTTTCTCGTCCGACGCGCCTCGGCCACACCGGCATCGGCTTGAAATTCCACGGCCTAAAGCCTCGCCCCTCTAATGTAGGGAACGCGCGCGGAAGAACGCGCTTCCTTAATGCGTTTCCGTGTGCACTTACATAGGAGAGAACTAATGTAACGTAATAAAAGGAAGCTCGCGAGAGAATTGCACCGTTTATTGTACTTCAAATGTGTGTGTGTGTGTGTGTTGCGCGCGGAAATATGGCAGCCGCGCCGTTAACGTGTCGCGTACGTTTTACATTACGTACGTAGTTCCACGTTAGTCTCGCAGGGAGCAAAAGCAAGTCGCAGGCTTCCTGGAATTGGCTAATTGATCAAATTAGCCAGTCGACCAACGTGATTGGTCAATTTCGCGAAACCTAGTCGCTACTTGCGTCTTGCGATTAATATAGAACGATCTTTGTTTTAATTTGCGCGATGCAGTTCTCGTCGCGTCGGTCGCAACGCAATACGTCGCCGGCGTGAAAATCGCCGGGCATTTACGCGCGACGCTTGATGAGTCTGCTGTTTAGGGCGTTTATATATAGGTATATGTCACGCGCTCTCGTAGATCTCGCGAATTCGCGTCGCTGCGAGTATCAGGTGTCTCTCGCATGAAATTTGTCACCTCCTCCCTCTCTTCTGCCCTCCGGATAGTTTGGCGCGCTTCGCGCATCGGCACGTCGGGCGTTGCGTATTTTCGAAATATTGGGGGCGTATCGAAGAGAAATGGATGCGAGAAATTTGCTGTTACAGAATGCAGCAGCAGGCGAGCGTTCCCAGGATAGTTTGATGTAAAAATCTCAATAATTCGCCGGCGCGATATACAGCTCGCGCGCAATACGCGTGACGCGCGATATACAATTGTACGAGTGAAACACGAAGGGATTGAATAGCAGAAAAAAATATTCAATTATTCTTAGCAAAATAATTCCAATATAAACACACGTTCGCAAAAATGCGTCAAGTTATTGCTGAAAAAAAAAAAAAAAAAAACAAACAGGCGTGTGATCTTTTGAGAGACGTCACGTTGTCTCTCTCGTGAAACGCTTCTTACGCGACATTTCTTGTTTTCGATGACTGAAATTTCCACAGAGAATTTCAAGAGGTAACACACTCTCTCGTCGCACGCGCTTTTGACGCGAGCGAGTTTCGCAGCGCGCATCGATAAATGAGAGACTTGAAGTGGAAAAATCGCATTACACTCGAGAGATAATGCTTTTTTATTCATTCTCCCGCTTCTCCTTCGTTTCGTATCTCCTCGGTTGCGGAGATATATACGGAGAATATACCGTCGATTATAATGCAACCCCCGTCGTTGCCCGTCGTCACACTTATCAATGCCCCCGGTTGACGATTACATCCGTACACGTATTTTAACTCGCCGGACTTTCTGAGCTGTCCGTAAGGCGAGCATTGTGGCACGATGACAAATTACCCGGCGTAAGACGTAAATAAAAAATGGGGACCCTCCTCGGGAACCCGCCACCGTGTCAGGTCGGTTGATGTAATGTCCTGGCCGCGAGCTCAACGACGATCAATCATTGGACAATATTTATTTATATGAAATGCGACGAGAAAGAGGAGAGCGAGAAGATAGGGGACCTGTTTCGAGCCCCTCCCCGTATCCCCGCGATTCTCCTAGAAGGGTAAGTGCAGGTTCGCGGCTCATTGTCGTGTTGGCGAGTGGAAGTTGATCGGCCGGCGAGATAGATCGGTTATTCTCTTCCTTTCTTTCTTCTATCTCCTTCTCTCCCTTCTTCCTCGTCAGGATTATTCCCGAGATGCGCGTATCAACCTCTGAAGACGGTGGAAAAGTCGTTTTTCTGATCGTAGTTATGATTTTTTTATTAGCTACACTGGCGTTCGATATTTGCCGCGATTTTACCGCCGCGGTCGCGGGAGCGAGGCAAGATTGATTGACGGAAAAAGGGAGCCACGCTTTTTGTCGATTAACGGAGTATCGTTTGCGGTGAGTTCGCTCGACTTTGAACGATAGCACGGACAGTTAGGGCCGTTTTTGGAGCCGTGTAATGGAATTTTAATAAAGCGATACGGCAACAGCATATTGAATACGATCGCCGCGGACGTTTCGGACGATTGAAAAATCGACGAGTCCGCGCGGCGCGCAAACTAAAGACGTACTTGAGACCGCGGGGAAGCTAGAAGAAATCAATCATATTTAATGAAGATACGCGAGCCGTGCGCGAGGTTTGCAATTTCCTTCTCGTCCGCGCACGCACGCACACATACGGATTTTCGCTGCACGCAGCGCAACTCCGGGCGGTGAGCACTCAAGACAGGTGTCATTAAGATTTCGTTTCCAGCCCGGACAACTGCGGGGCGGCTGTAACCGAGCGTCAAAGGGATGGGAGTACAGTAATGCGAGCGAAAAGAAAAAAGAACCGGCGCGCAGTCAGGAAGCGGGGTCGTAACGAGGTGGCTCGAGTTCCCTGGCATCAATCATCCTCCTCTAAATACCATTTTTGTGTGCGCTATCTTCATCCCCGGCCGTGCGTGTATGCGCGCACGTCGCGGTGCATAAATGCGCGCGTCTGTGTGTTGAACACGTTTTTGATGCGCGGCTGTCTGCAATCTGAGCGCAACCAAGATTTGCGTCGAGACTGGAGTCTAACAAGTATCGCTCTACATGTATCTTCTTTCTTTTTTTTTTTTTCATTCCGCGCTCGATAACTGCTGGTAAATCGATTTAGAGGTAGTAGAGCGCGTAGTTAGAGCGAAAGCTCACAGAGTGATTTGCCATAAGAGAATAACTGCTTCTCGATAAACACAGAAGAAGGGTAATGGATTACCTTAAAGTAGATGCAAACGAGGCAGCGCCTCGAAAGTTTCTGATTTCTCGAGTAAAATGATTTTGCGAAGCATTACCGCGCGCATCGAAGTTTCTTTAAACTCCGTTACCGACCAGGTGTGTGTGTAAACGAGAAAAACGTATGTAGAGTGTGTGAAAAATTGAAGTTTGAAGAGATGGATTGAGACACAGTCAGAAGAGAAAAATTATTTGCAAAATTCGCGATGTTTTTATTGAGTTCTTAATTAATTAATGCGAGCGCGCGTGGAGAGAGCGCGGTTGTTTGAACTGTGTATAAATTTTTACTTGCAAAGAAAAATATCTCGTACGAGAGCAAGCAATAAGCGAACGTCACAGTTTCTCGCGATCAGCTGATTTTCACGGCGTGCAAATGAAAATCATACGTTACAGAGTCCATCGTTTTCTACGCGCTCATTGGCTCACATTAATTAACTGGTAAGTCACCTAAATATTGCGAATTTTGGTGAATAACTTTCCGTTCAGATTGGCAGTGTCGAAATTTTCCAGACACCCTGTACACGTACACGCGCAAGCGGAAACAATATATTCGCCTATTATTCCGCGCTAAGAGACCATGAGACTTTTATCGCGGTCGGTTTGCCGTTAGGGAGCGAGCTAGATTGACGCTAATTAAGTTGGATTAAAGCTCCTCTCCGGAGGGGGGTGTTTTGGGCGTGTCTAGAAACGACCTCCTAAACGGGATCTGATCCTTCGCGATTGCACACGGATCCTTTCGCGTATCGGCGAAACGGCAGTCCGCAGTTCGCTTGTCCCGCCAGAGGCGATATACCTACACGACTCTAACGTAAACAGATAGAGCCCCGGCATTCTCGCTCTACTACGTGATTCCCGATTGAACGCGAAATAGGATTGGATGGCTCTCGGCCGCACGAAAATCGGCGTTTTCGTTCCAGAGAACGTCGTAACGATTACCGGGAAATTCTGCTGACTGCTCGAACGCGTAGCCGGACGTGTTACAGTCAGCCAGTTATACAAAAAAGCTCGTCGGCTGTAACAATTCGAAAGTTTGCTTTTTAACGAAAATCAACGGCAATTGCGATAGAGAATCACTCGTGATTGTGTTGTTAAACAAATCGTAAACTGATAAATAACCACAATTTCGCATTCCACTTTCGTTCTCTTCATAATCTTTTGTGTATTTCACGCATTTCGCGGCTCCCGATCGATCATCTCGACGATTTCAATTGGTTCTTTAATCGAAGGCCCGGCGGTGTGCTCGTCGAATCGATTTTTTTCGGCGTTATCGTTCACAAAAAAAGGCAAACAAAGTGGCTGTGCGCGTGAAAACCGTGGAAAATCGCATACAAGAGCGTCGGGAGGGGTGCGCGAGCCTTCAATGAACGCCCCCTCTCTCCACAAGCCATTAGTCATCGCCTAGGCCGACAGACAAAAACTAGCTTACGTACGAATGAATACGAATACGTACGGTTTTTTGCACGCTGGCTGCGGTCGCAGCCGAAAAAGATTACGGTAAATCTAATTTCCGCGGAATGGCGCTGCGCGTGCCCGAGCTGTTTGTTTTAAACCGCCCAAACGTTTTTTTTTTTTTTTTTCCGTTCGCAAATATACGTGACGCGGTGGTAAAGCGATTCGCGTCTTATTAAGCGGTCAGAATAATATTAGGGTGAAACAATAAGCAATTTGTAGCTTTTGTTGAACGCGAGCAAACTCTCGTATGCACAGCCGTAGGTAACTACGGCGATGGCCAAACTCCGCGAAAGTCTAACTTTGTCTCTCGGCACAACGCGAGGGCGAAGAGAGGGAGATTCGGAAAGTGCAATAATTCCGTAATAGAACTTTGCTCGGCCGATGAGCTCGGGGGCGCGAGCGAGTATAGTTGAAAGGAAAACAGTTCGGGTGCGGGATAAGTCGGTTTTTGGAGCTCGTCTCGGATTTTCTGCTCGTTTTTTTTTTGTTTTTTTTCGCATCGCGGTCCCGTCTCAATAGTGGCAAAGTTGGACCAATCCCGAGGAAGCGGTCATCGCGGCAAGAACACGCTGCGAGGGGGTGCGGGGAGATTCGAAGCCGAGTTTCGTGCCGATAGTTTGCCAACTGGTTGACAAGTTTCGAACCGAAGTAGGTGACCAAGTTCGCGATAGCACACCGAGATTAAACGATTGACCTATAGATCATCAAACTCGCGCTACGTGTTTCGTAATAGCACTACGGAGGAGAGTCGATCGGACAGATTGCGCTGAGTTTTCTTCTGAAAAATGGCGGTTGCCGGTACCCGTGGAATCGGCAGAAAGCGAAAAAAAAAAAAAAAACACATCGCCGCCATTCTCGACCCGGGGTCGATTCTTCTAATTCCAGCAATCGTAAAGCGCACGGGTTGAAACTTTAATTCGAAATCGCGGGGCGAGCTGGCCGCGGCGGCGGCGGCGGCGGCGGTTATGTTTGACGTCGATCGTTATTAAAGCCGGGACCAATCGAGACGGGCTCGAGGGTGACGCGCACAATGAAATTTCAATCACGAAAGTATTCGGTTTCGCGGTCGGTGCGTACCGACCGCTTTCGAGCTAAGCGGCGACAGACACAGGGGCGAGAAAGAGCCAACGCGATAATAAAACAAAGAACGCGGAGGATTTCGCTGCCGACGATGCAACTCTCTAATCGATATAATCGGTCTGAAATTCAGCGCGGCATCCCTAGGTTGGCAAAGGTAAACTGTGTGGCACAACTCGGGCGGAGTGGGAGAAATGTTCGGGGCCAGTTCTGAGACTCCCCGGACAGGTCGGTTTTACTCGCGGGGAACACGGGTTTAAACTAAGCCGCGAGGATCATACCCGTTTAATAACGCGATAACATATCAATTTCACGCAAACGCCATCCCCCGGAGAGGAGATAGCCCCGCGCTTTGAGGCTCGACGAAGACCAGGAAACCTTCCTACCGTCGCCGCCGCAGCCGCTGCCCGCCGTCGCCACCGCCACGACCGAGGAAAATGGCCTCGGATAATTAATGTCGGGCTACGATCGCCGGGATGATTAATGGCGACGCTGCTACTCCGCGTATAATAACGCTTTCCTCGCAAATTAGTGCCCTCGCGCATTCAGTTCCTGCTCCGACCGCTTCCTTCTGCGATCGATTTCTTTTTTCAACGCGCGGGGGTTTCTAAGCGCGCGAGGATGATGCAAGACTCACAGACCGAGAGAGCGTGGATTTTCCTTTGTGAGCTCTCGGCCGCGAAAGGGAGCGAATACGTTAGTTAGAAATTCTCGCTTAACATTTCGGAAGCGCGGAATCAGGCCGCGCTCCTTCTCTCTTTCTCTCAGTTATATATCTTTGCCGCGAAAGAAAACGCGATCGCGGTTAACGGTTTTCACTTCGATTGTGAGTAGAAAAAGAATGTATAAAGATGGTCTTAACTTCGGGTTGCTAAAATAAATACGACGTTCTTTTTCTGCTTTTACCGTCGGTAAAATAAATTAACGTGAAACGAATAAAACATTGCCGCACGCGAACGCAGGCTTTTCCGATAATTGCGGGATTGTAGGTATATATATATATATATATATATATATATATATACAGGGTGTCCCAGAAAGTCCGTCTCACCGCTCGTAGACAGGTAGAAGGG
>QVNV01004269.1:0-14695 GCA_014825455.1 Pseudomyrmex pallidus | reverse complement strand
TACAACATCGACGCGAGAAGAAATTTTCGTAATCGTCTTTCCGTAAATCGATTATCATTCGGAATCGAGTCGACAATCTTCAGTAAGCGGTAAGATGAAATCGATTCCGATTTTATATAGAAAGTAATTTTATATAAATATATTAATTATATTAATATATACCCTCTCCCCCACACACATAATTTAGAAGAAAAGGACACCAGCAGAACGCAAGTGTCGCCAGTTTTATAAACTGTGATATTTATATACCGCGCGCGATCAGAAAAGAAGTAGCTAGTTAACGTCAAAGAAATAGCGCAGATGAAGTTTAAAATGCCGAATGTGATGTATTTGATTTCGAAATCCTTGCGTAAAATTTTGCAAACGTTCAAAATTAATTCGCGAAATCTCTCCGAAGTTTTCTCGATCGCAAACGTTTTTTTTTTTGCGATGACGTTTGATTTTTCAAGTTGCGCACTTAAACCTCCTCGAAGATATCTTGCGATTTTGCGACATCACAAACGAGGAAACATCGATGAAGGTTCGTGACTTTTATTTAACAATAAAAGAAAAAAAACAAATATTTTTTTCTATAAAAAAACGCACGTAGAATCAATAGATTTGTAAAATATACACTGGACAGTTTTCTCTTTGTTCAACACAAAGCTTGTATATCAGCAAAATTGAACTCGAAAGCTTTTGCAAACGCGTGTTACACGCTGATATGATTTCGTGTGGAATCAAAGGAAAACCGTTCGGTATATTTTACGAGTGAACTCTATTGATTCCGCTTGCGTTTGTACGGATTCTGTTATTCTTTTTATTTTCGCAAAAAGTGCGCAAAACTTTTATGACGATTTTTCTCGTCATAAAATTCAAGATAATCGCGAGATATCGAGAAACCTCAGACGTTTATTTATTTACATTATAGACAAAAAAACTAATATTTTACATATAACAAAACAATTGACTTATTATTGATTTATTATAACCAAATGTTTACAAATAAATGATTAAAATTCTCTTCGATTAATTTTGATACACGCTTGCAAAATGCATTCAAGTGGTTTCGAGAAAATACATTATACATGTTATTACATATATACATATAGTATGATTAGGTCGTGCGTGTCGCAGAATGCATCATTGTGTCCGTGAAGCGCGGAGCAGAGAGTTTAAAACACGAATAATATACATAATATTATTATATTTCTGTTATTAATTAACGGGACGACTCGACGGTTTTGTTTGTTTTTTTTTTTTTTTCTATTTTCCGGTTGCGTATATCTGTTACAGAGTAAAGAAAACCGCATCAGGATATAATGGTATGTCTCGCTCGTTCGTCCGGCCGAAAGGATGGGGAGCGAGAATTCTTCTTTCGTTTGTATCGAACTTAAGGGGAAATTAGCGTGTAATATGCTGCTGATTATATGCTATACAACGTATTTTATATATCGCAAATTCGTGCTTTATATATATATATATATGTATATATGGAAAAATAAAAAAATGATTTTACCCAACTCAACGTTTTTCCTTCTCCCGTCAATTTTCTGTCAAATCAATTCTATGCGTGTTAATTAATATTAAATCAAATAAAACAGCTTGTAAAATTAGAGAATTATATTTATATTATATTTTTATTATTATATTGTTTTTTTCTTCTTACTCTTATATTATAGTCTGTGTTTTATTTTTTATCAGCTATATATTATTAATCTCTTGTAATTATGTTTTATATACACATTATGTTCTATATACATTTTTTCGTGTTCTATAACTTTTCATAAATTTTATTACTTTACAAATTTCAAAATTTGTGTATATGAGAAAGAGAGAGAAAGAGAGAAAATGTGTGTGAAAGGGAAGCAAAAGCGAAGTTAGCAAAAACAATTGTCTCTCTCTAACTAACGGAAGAAAGTAGAATTATCTTCCCAGTATCATTTTTTTTTGTTACTGTAGATATTACGTGTATACATAGATTTCGATAATCCCAGTTTCTTTCGTTGAAGAGGCAAAAAAAATTCGAAACAACTTCGTATATATTTACATTCGTCTATATATATATTATATTTCTGTCGTTTATTTTATATATTTATTAACAAAAGCATGTACACATGTTTTTCTTTCTGGTGGTGGGTCAACTTGAAGATATGTTTAACAGAATTTTTTTATCTTTACAACATCATGTTTAAACATCACATTCTTCGGTAACTGGACAGGTAAACTTACGATTATCTCAATTGTTCCTCTTGGTGCGATCGATCTTATCCCGGGTTGAGCAAAAAGGATACGACGACCATGATGCGTTCAAATATATGTGGACTTCAAACTCGCCGACTTCCGAGATAGATAGCACCTATAGATCTCTAATTAACAGTGTGTGTGTGTGGTTTATCTCGTTTATATAATAATACAATCTACGTGTGTTTATCTCCTCCCTTTGCCCGCGGAAAAATTTTTTTTTAAGTAACATTTTTTTCTTTTAAGGTAACAAACACAGAAAGTCTTTATCACATAATTCATATACGACCCAATACATCCGGATCTTAGGATCTTCTCTCATCGATCCTGTGAAACAAGCGCGAGAATTGTGGCGTATATAATTTTTATTAATATTATTAAGCGTACGTGTTCGAATCGCACCATAGCACGTCTTTGGAGATCCAAAAGTAAGTCATGCTCATCGTGATGGAGCCTCATCGATAATCGCGATATCGTCGACGAGACTCGCACGAGGAGTATGACCTCGGTCGTTGCTAGGAACACGGATCGGGCGGGTCCCAGGGGCTCAGAGCTCGCAAAGTAGATCGCACGATCGTGTCAACCTCGGCCATCGCGCCCATTCCCGTATCTCCGCACATCAACGTCTTGGATATACAATGCACTTCTTTGTAGCCCCAGGATTTGAGCAGTGACACCTGCGGAAATCAATTTTTTTTATTATGCGATTAAACAAAACAAAAAGTCTGTGAAAGGATTTGCAAACGGCAAGCAACAAATTCTCTTACCTGTGGCGTGGTGATCGGATGTTCCCACATCCTGGTGTTCATAGCAGGACAGAACAGAAGCGGCTTGGTTGGATCCCAAGCGCGTGCCACGCACGTGAGGATATTGTCGCATATGCCGCTGGCGATTTTGCCCAGAGTGTTGGCGTCCAGCGGCGCTATCACAAATACGTCCGCCCATTTTACCAAATCTATGTGGAGCACGGGATCACCTCGATCTTGCCAGGCAGCCCATTCGACTGTATCAGACAGGACTTGAACATCGGGCGGCAGCTGAGCGTCCTTCAGAAAGTGCTTGGCCCGCTCTGTTACCACCACTCTCACCTCGAGATCATTCTGCCGCAGTGTCTCCACGAGCTTAGGCAGCTTGATCGTGGCCACGCTGCCGGTACAACCGATCAGTACTCTTCTCCTCAAGCTACTCGCCATTGTCTTCACTCTCTTACTTTATATATCTTTTGCTATAATAATAATATACCAGTCTGTGCGTGCGACTTGATAAAAGTTTTTTTTGGTCAACAACGTGATATAATTGTCAGAATTCTATCTATCTGCAATATCTTTATTAGGCCACTTGGATTGTGTGCCACACAATCATGCGTAACAAGCTGTCGGGGGATGCCTTTATATATATATATATATATTATTTTCTTTAGTTTCTTGAATGAGAGTCGCTCAGAGAGAAGCTCAGAGTCCTTATCACACCTGATTGGCAGTGTGTGGTTTCGAACACCAACTTCGCACTCCCTGTTCTTTTTTACTTTTTATATATGTACATCGAACAACAGTTCAACGGGAACACTGATCTCTGTCGAAGATTACGCAGCAGGTACCGAGAAGCGATAACGAGAAGCGATTTGATTTCGGAAAAAACTACCGACGACGACAGGAACGAAGATGTCTGTCTCTTCTCTCTCTCTCTCTCTATCTCGCTCTTTAAAGACGATCTCAGCGTTATGTCTCTTTGATCGTATCGGCGTAACCGAGATTGGACCATTCCTCGCGCGACATCAGATTGTTATCCATCCGACAAACGAAGTACTCCTTGGCGACGTCGCGGCACATCGTGTTCTGATTTCGATTCTCGACTAGGCAGCGCATGTACTTGATCATACTGCTCTTGCAACGGCCCTCATGATCGAGCGGAAAACTGCCGCGCTCCGGCGGCGTCGGCGTGAACAGCTTCTGCGAGAACGTGTACGAGGACATACTACGCCTTTTAATCACTTGGCTGACGCGCGAGTCATATACAAGCAGCGGGTGGGAAACACCCGGGGAAAAAAAAAACGGGTCAGTCGACGACGCCTTCTCACTTCTCCGACGGCAACGCGATAACCGCCATCTTGCTGGCTTGCTCCGGGCGTGCGCGCATCGGAGCTACAGCATACGTCACGCGTGCTGTTGGGTAGGTAGGGTTAGGTAATACCCGCACGGTTACGATGCACGCGGAATTCACGAATTGGCTCGAAGAAGAGAAAGCAGTCGTCGCGAGACAGCCGGTACTAGTGCGTTTGTTGTTGCTAGTCGCAGCGAGTCGCCGAACTCGTCGGTGACGGTTGGAAAAAAACGAATAGACGCACGTGCAATTCGGTCGTTAAACGCGCAAACCATCGAGACCAAGGTACCGTTTTTTTTACGCATGTGTGTTACGTAGCTCTCACTGCCAAAAGTTAACCAAAACGTACGTGTCGGCTGTGATCTGCGGAGAGTCACGGGTTTTTCTCGGCGTTGTCCATCGAGGTGGACTTGTTGCAAAATCGCTCTCGCACGTACGTAAGAGATACACAATCCCCAGCGTGCAATCGAGCGTGTGTCTCAATGGTCTGATCTCGAGATCACTGATTCGATTCTTCTGTGTCGAACGACGAGGCGCGCGTTGTTTTGGAATTAAATACACACATCCCCGTCGTTACTTGTCGCTCGGCACATTCTCCTGCGGCTTGACAATATCGAACAATGGCACTGATGCAGAAGCTGCAGAGACTACTTCCCAGATCGTTACTCGCCGTCGGTGCAAATTATGTCAAGTGCAAAGCGAATCAATTGTCCGTCGCGAGAGCCGTGTTTACCACGCAACACCAGCAGCTCTCCGAAAAAAAAGAGTAAGCAAACGAAATCAGGAGAGCGATCGCTCTCGGGATGTTTGCTCTTGATTTTAGTCAAATTTTTACTTGCTGTCAAAAGCGCGAAGCGTTCACAGTAGTTAGCACGATTGACCGCCAAGTTTTAACAACTTTCTCGTTTTTTTTTTATTTTGCGCAAAAACGACAGAAAGATAATTACTAAAATATAATTGTTAAAGTGGTAATTTTTAAAATTATTTTTTTTAATTTTTGAAGCAAGTGAATAAAAATTTTTCCAAGTGTTGGTTTCTTTTAATTTGACTAGTTGTAATTTTGATTATTTAACGTGCATTATTTTATTTACAGAGTTAGTATAACATTTCTCAAAGCCAATGGAGAAAAAATAAAAGCCACAGGAAAAATAGGAGATAGTATATTAGACATTGTTGTTAACAATGATATTGACTTGGATGGTTACGGTATAAAAATTTTATTTCTGTTTGTTTTTGAGATATATATATATATTTATTTAAAAAGTTGTACATTTAATTTATTAAAAACTTTTGATTTTCAACACAGGAGCTTGTGAAGGAACACTGACCTGCAGTACTTGTCACTTAATTTTTCCTAAGGATGTTTACGAGCAACTGCCATCCAAACCTTCAGACGAAGAGATGGATATGTTGGACCTGGCGTATGAATTGACCGAAACGTATGTTTAAAATGTTTTTTTTTTCCACATTTGAGACAAAATTCTCTTTTCACAATCTTACTTTACAATAGCTGCTACATTTATTCATGAATTAGCCTCCGAGATTTATGTGTCTAAAGAACTTAGAATAAAATTTGCATTTAACGGAACAACGTATCAAAGTCAACTCTTGTTTTGTTATTCGAATCGATTGTTTCTTTCTTTTTTTCTTGAAGTGCACTCGGACCGACGTAAAATTGTAAACTCTATTGAGAACAATCTGTATCATTTTTAGTACGCCAATAAAAAGAGAGAAAATATTGTATTGATAAAACATGTGATATTACTGGTATACGTAAGAGAGTCTAGTCTTCTCAGTCTATGTGTAATTGTTATTTTGATTATACTTATCTTGAACCGTTTCTATTTATCTTGAAACGTTTTGATTACAGATCGAGATTGGGATGTCAAATAATAATGTCCGAAGAACTAGATGGAATTGAAGTGAGAGTTCCGTCTAGCATTAATGATGCACGTAGCTAACACCAAACGTGGACGTAGTAAGGAATGCGGAATGGTTAACAACATACGGAGATACCTGTGAAAAAAACCTGTTTTTTAATACCTCCTTATGTAAAGCATCCAATTTTGGGTAGGTTAATTCCATTTTTAAAGCACATCCGAATATAATAAGAAGTCTAGTGGGCAATTCTTAAAATCTAGTAAAAATAAATTTGCGCTCAATAAGAGCAACAAGAATAAACAAGTAAAAATGTAAATTCAGTATCGTGTACATAGTGTAGTAAAAAATTTAGTCTTGAATTTGAAATAATAATTGCAACCGTTATGTGATTGTAATATATTTTTTAAAGACTTATATATATGTACATTATTATTGCAAATATGTACAATATATATGATACATATACAAAACTTGTATATGGTTTTTTTTTTAATGACATCAGCTGAGCTCTATAAATGCTCTAGCAAAAAAGATCAAATTACTATTCTATTTATACATTTTCTACCTCTACAATAATGTCGCAATAATAAAAATTTTTATTCTGCTGTTTGATGAGATTGTTAGTGTGAAAATTACGCGAGATTGAAACAATCCATTTGCAAATTTGCAGTCACATTTTCATCATATTTAGAATAATTTATTTTCTTTTTTTTTTTCTTTTTTTTTTTTTAATTAATTACATGCCAAAAGTATACATAAATCTATTGTCGTTACGTAACTATCAGAGTACATAAAGCTAAAACACTTTTGTACTATATGCATTAAATGTGGACCCAACGAATAACTTAACTCGCACGATTAAGTTACGTACTACCGCTTGCGAGAATATTTATATATATTATTACTACACTACTTACAAACGCGATGAGAGAAGTGTACGTACAGGATGTTTTAGAAGTATCGAAAACTATTTTGACAGATTCTTCGAAACATTCTAAGATTTTTCACAACATATAACTTTGATATCGACTTTTCGCTTATAATTAAAAAAACAAATATATATATATATATATATATATAGCCTCATCTCATTTTTGTAAAAGATTTTTTGTCTCGAAATGTCTTCCAAAGAATCTGTTATTGAGATATTTTTCAGTAGTTTTGAAACGTCCTGTACATATATATACGATACTATGCAATTTACACGTATTTTCATCTTTTTTTTTTTTACCCTACCCGTTTTGAGAGAGAAAATCTCTAGAGTACATATCTCTGTATATATTCTGTCAGTATGTACATATACAACGCGTTTTCACTTCTTCATTTTATACATGTTTTCTAATTTTAATCCCCCCCCCTCTTGTATATTCTGTTTCCTAATATAACAGAGCGATAGTTTTTCATATGTCAGCGATAGTTTTATACAAAAAAAAGTGATCGTATAAATACGGAACTCCTATTTACCAGACTATTAGAGACAATACGACGTAAAAGCGCGACGTGAGAGCGTATTACGTCATATTACAATGCGCAAAGGTTATCGAACGTGTTTATATAAGATTCGTTACTCAATAAGTCGAGTACAGTAAATAGAACGTTCTTCCAACTTCCTCTTTTGCAGAAAGATTGTACAAGCCTTCTTTTTTTATATCGCGAATGACATAATTATCGCAAGTATTAGGACACACATATTGACAAAATATAGATAAAAAAATGTTTTGTACAAATTGGAAAAAGCCAAACTATATATTTAAGTAACTGCTAATAACTATATAAGTAACTGCCTTTTTAAAAAACTTTTTTATTTGCGTAACTTTTATCTAGTAGTTGTTTGTTTTATATTACTATGTAAACAGATCGTAGACAAATTTTCATACATACCACAAATTTTATAAGTAACCAATATTTTTTTAATTAGGTTTCAAAATTTTTTTTATGTAAAACATCGCTTTAGCACAGGAACGAAGGACAAAATTTTTATGACGGACATAAAAATGTCACAAATATATAAATTCTCATGTACCGCAACAATTTTTTTTTTCTTTCAATGCTTATCTTTTACTCGTCACGCACAACACGTGATATAAATTTATATATCTAATGTCTAAATGCATTTAAAAAATACAAACTCATATAGCTTTATTAAAAATTTCAATATACTTTTAGATATTAAAAAAACGTATTAACTTTTTTGAAGGAAATAAAATAGCGTCAATTTATCTAATTATTATCTAATGTAAGTCTAAAAACTTTTAAATTTCTCGAACTTGTTTGTCTCTAATTAATTTTTATTGTTTCTAGATGATTATTTTTGTTTTGTTTTTTTACGTATCGGTGAATTAATGAACTTCTACACAGTGGCGAAGTTATAACCTGCGACGTTCCGCGAAGCCCGTCGATTCATGCTCTCCTTATTTAGATTCTTCGTGTTTTTTTTTCGCTTTCAGTAATAAGCTACTCATCTCGCATCAATTACCTTCACTTTCTTCCTTCTTTCTCTTCAATTTCTTTTCTTAAAAATAAATTCAAATTTTACTGCGAGGCATAAACCTGATTTTTCTCGCCACTGAGTCGAAAAGTTCATAAACTTTAAAAATCTTTTCAAACCACTTTTTGAACAATTGCGTCGTAATGACTTAATCAAAGTGTTAAAGGTTTCTAAAAATCTGCTTCTGTGTGAACAAAAGTAATCTAGGACTAGAGGTTCTGCAGATATAAGTACAAGTAATAAGAATTATAATGAAGAATGAGAGAGAGAGAGAGAAAGAGAGAGAAAACGTGGCAAGATTGTTGCACATTACTTGCCAATTTTTCGTCTCTTCCGAGTTTCAAGGCAAGAAAAATACGCACATATCATTGCGTACATTATCGAAGAGATTACATTACCACAATTATACTCGATCGTAATCAGAACTCGGTATACAAGTATCAAACTTTCGTTTGCCGTGCAACGTTTATTATTCGATATAAAATCTTATTTTACATATATATGCGCGTATTTTTTTACTACAATAATATAAAAAATATATCTATATAAAAGAAAGTATGTACGTAAAGTTTTACTGAAAATCTGTTCAGCTAAAGTTTCATCGATAAATATTTTTTCGACAAACTGCACGTAATCATTTCCGGGTTACCTGATAGCTAATCCGATGGTACTCGTACTATCAGATAACTGGAAAATGTTTATCAAGCACAATACAATTCGCGACACAAGGTATAAGAAATTTTTCGACGTTGCGCAACAGGCTACAGAAACCTGTTGCTCTTCTCGCTGATAGCGGGATATACGAGCCGTAAATAAAGCATAAATCGGCAAGTTTCGTTCGGGCAAGTGATCCTCGCAATCGCGTCGATGTGCCGTGGAATTTCTTCGCGAATTTGATACAAATATATGTGTATGCATATATATGTACACATACACGTGTGTTTATATATATATATGTATATACACACACACATAAATTCCAAACGCGTTAGATCAAGCAGCAAAATTTGTTTATGAAAATTATCATCGATATGCAAAACAAATGCGCAAAGCTCGACAGGAACTACCCACAAGTCATTAAATCACGTTAGCTACATACAATACTAGCAGGATCAAGACGGTGATCACATTGTGAATATCTGAGAGAATTATGCGACGGTGGGGAAAGAAACAAAAAAAAACTTATGAGTCGAGTAATACTGGTTTAATGACCTGGGTTATAAAGACGGTCAATAGCTCTTCGAGAGCACAAGTTTTTCAAGGCCGTCAGTAATTGCCGGAATAGTACGCGGACAATAGATGCGGCTGATAAGTTTTCGCTCGATAAAAAAGTTCCGATGAAGCTTATGAATAATACATTGGATCTCTCTTTAAAAAAAAAATATATATATATATATATAAGTCGAGTCGAAAATCAAGCATGACTTTACTTTAACGCAGCTAACAAAGTATGTACGCGAGAATTCGTCAGCCGGTGACTTCGCTTTCGGCGTTTCGTGTTGCACGCGTTACGAAAGGGCGCGAAACTCTTCCCTTTCCCGGTCCTTTAATCTTCGCACTCATACCACTTTGAGGCGGCCGTACACACAGTTTAAGCCCGGGACTAAGTCCGCCGAACGCACGAACTCCGAATAAATTGCCCGGCAACAAAACTCTGGGCGGTATTTTCCTGCAATCGCTCGTCGAGGGTTCGTGAATATTATGTACACGGTGGGCAAAAAATTTCACGAGGATTCGTCAAGGCGCTCTGGAATATACTGGCGAGTATAACCAGCCCTTCAGGTGGTATGATCAGGCACGACGCCACGACAATGTCGATAACGTTAATAACGCGATAATAAGGTAAGATAAGAAGTGAAAGCCTTAGTCAGCAATTTTTGGTCCCTTCCTTATAGATCGACATCGGCTCTCTATCTATACACGAAGCATTTAACATCACTTGTCGCGCGCGCACGCATCAATTTAAAATATAACTTTCAAATAAATTCTGGCCCCACAAACGTATTATGTAGAATAACCATTTTTTTTCGTAATAACAATTTGTTTTTTTAAATGGCTTTTCCGCTGATCAAAAACTTTGTCTTTGATATTTTCCTTAACTTATTTTTTTATAGAAACTATTCTTGAAGTCTGTATTCTTCATCAATCTTTTTTTTTTTCGAAACATTTCAGAGGACAATCTTTTCAATTAATGAAGAAATATGCCTCCGAATGGGTCTTCGGATCTACGAACTGCGTGTTCTTCTCGACAATCTAGACGAGGGTCGACAGTTCGTGCGGACTGTTAGTGGTGGCGGCGCTGCTCAGATCGAGCGTAGCTGCCGGCAAGCCGGGGCTCACGCTGCCGCTGGTCTCGCGCGGCTGATGCTGCGACCTGTTGAGCTTGCCGCCGCCGCCACTGCCGCCACCGCCAGGACTCGGCGGCGACCGGTCGCCGGGTGTCGTTGGTGGTGTAACGGCGGCGGCGGCGGCGGCGGCGATGCCACCACGGTGCGTCATATGGTTGTGTTGCGACGCGCCATGCGGCGACGACAGCAACAACGGCGGCGACATGGACGACACGTGACGCTGCTGCGAGTGATGCTGATGCAAAAGATGCTGATGAGACTGATGAAGACCGCGACCCAGACTAGCAGTTGAGTGGACCATCGGATGGCTGGTCTTCGAGCCCATGTGCAGCGTCGGGCGCAGCTGTAGTTGCTGAAGATGATGATGATGATGTTGTTGCTGATGCTGATGATGGCGCTGCAAGTGCGCATGCTGCTGGTGCTGGTGATGTTGTTGCTGCAACTGCTGCTGGCGCTGCAGTTGTGCCGCGGCCTCGTACTGCTCACGAGCAAACGCCTTCACCGCGTTCGTCTTCTCCTGCAGATTATATGAGATTGTATAGATTGAACGTACTTGGTATTTATTCTCTACTTTTCTTTGTTATGTGTGTTCTGTTAACATTTTATACTGTTTGATAGAATTAGTAAACTAATTTGTTTTTTTTCTAGATTGAGCTGTTTTTCGCGGCGTCTTCTAGTAGCGGTCAATTTAGCAATTCAACAGTTGAAGAAGTTGGAGACAGAATTGGGGAGAGAAAAAGAGGATTATTAAAAGAAAATTTTATTAAAAAAAAAGAAAAAGTCTTTAGAAAATTTACATGAAAAAGAGATAACTCTGTTGGCAACGAGAGATCATCGTTTCAACGGATAAATGATTGTCAATTTGTAGAAAGCGTAAAGCAATACGAAACGACGTCTAAATTACGTATGTTCGAGGAATTTGTGTCATATACCTCGTTAACACGACGAGCGTGAACGCGCGCGCGCGTGTGCGTGACCGGAATTAGGAGGTCAGTGTCATTGATGATCGGAACGTTTTGAGCGTAATATCGGAGCGTAAAATAAAACGAGAAAGAATTATTTCCCGCGCGACTCTGGAAGCGCGTCTGATGGCAGAAGAGCGATTAAAAAAAAAAAAAAAAAATTTTCTCGTCTCGCGGCAATTTGTGTAACGGCGAAGTATCGGTGAAGTTTATTGCGCGATGATACGCGCGCGACGGGGAGCCGCGGCGAGCGATGCAGTTACGTACAAAATCTTCCCGTTTAATTATACGATTACGTAACGCGAAGCAAACGCGTCTTATCCTACGACGGAGTCACACGAGCGTGAAGTAGTAATATCCTGCTATCAGGTCTTCGTCTTCGTAAAACGGAGAGACACGACGGACTTGAAAACACGTTGGGTTCGCACTCGCGCGTCCGCCTCGCACGCACACACGCTCATGCGCGACATCCTGCGCGTACACAGATCCAGTTTGGAATCGAATTACACGGTAGAATGATCACCGACGTAAATAATAGCGTGATAATGACATCGACCGTTGCGGAATATGCTAATAAGGCACGGCGGAAAGAGATTAAGGGTGCAGCGCCGATCGAGAGGAGAAGGAGGGGGGGAGGGGAAAAAAGGAGATGCAGGCCAGTGCATCGCGCCGTTCGTGAAATGCGAGAAAATAAAGAAGCGAACTGCGTTACGACGCGGAGATCCGTATATCGTGATGATCGAAAGAATTCGCACGCCGTTAGGTCACCGCGCGAGAGAAGGAAGAGAGAACGGAGGAGGAAGAAAAGAAAAAGCAAAGAAGGACGAAGAAGACGAGAGGTGTAGAACAAAACAAAAGAAAAAATGCATTTCCAGACGAAACTTACTTTCTGCCATACGAAGACGTTGTGGAACATAGCGCACCCGCAGAACACAATGCCGAGGCCGATAAAGACCGACGTGACGATCGCCGGTGTCGAGTGGAATTGAATGAACGTATAGAGGATCATTCCTGTTAATCACAACGCGCGGATGTGTGATGATGATTACACAATAATAATTTATAGATTTATTTATTTATTAATCACAATCTAATTCTGAATTTCAAATTTCTGCGCGAACAAAACAAAAACAAACAAACCACAGCCCGTTCTTACCGGTTAAGAAGACCGGGATGCTAATGAAGAAACCTCCGACAGCGCACACGCGGCTGATGGACGATTTTTGCAGGTACTTGTTACTCCTGAAACAGAAAGATCACAAAGCGAAAGGTGAGTTTCGCAGGTTCGTGATAATTGGTTCGAGTTATAAAGGATGAGGGGAACCATTGCGAGTCGCGGAGATGCTGGCTTTCGTCGGCAATTATGATTCGCAGAAACGTTTTGCGCGCGGGCCGGGGCGTTTCGCCGCGTGCACATCTCAATTTGCGCGCGCAGACGCGATGCACGAGGAAGTCGTGCGACGGAAGGGAGTCTCTCATCTCTCACGATGCCCGCGCAACAATGGCGTCTTATTCTCCGGAACGCGGAGAATCTGCAATTTTGAATCTGAGATTTTCCGAATTTTTTTCCCGGTTGAAGACATCCTAGGAAAAATGAAACAAACCAAAATTAAAATGTCATCACTCAAAGTACGTCGTTCTTCAAATATTGCATAATTGCGAAAGTGCAAGCAGCGATAAGATCAGCGCGCGTAACGGTACGCGCACTCTCTTTCTTTGTGTAATAGATTATATTGTTTTTTTTTTTCTCGTCTTCGACATATTCTGTCGCGCGCGAGACATCGCCGCCGCGTTTCTCGAGCGCATTCCCATCGAAAGAGAATCAAGAGGCGTCAAATGGATTTATGACCCCCGACGGAAACACCCAGTAGGCGTTTTCGTATATGACGCAACCACAATCTCTCATACGTCGCGAACGCACAGACTGTACTTGGGAGCGCGCGCGCGCGTCGTGATCGTCTTGGGTTCTCCCATAAATAAAACGTTCGCTACGCAACGGTCCCCTCTCGGACACGCGCGTAGCGATAAAGCTTGTTATTTAAAAAAATCGTCTTTTAAAACTCCCATATACGAATTCGATCTATCGAGTCCGTGAAACAAACGCGAGTTTATCGCAGTGTTTTCTCGATAACGTCACACCTAAGCGAGATTCTCTCGAATGAATCATTCGAGATATATATTACATGTGATCAGTAAGTGAATATAATTAAGATTTACGACGAGACGCGTATTGTAACTCTGAAAAAAATTCCGTTAACTATTCCGTGAACGCGGTAACAAAAATATTAATTTGAGTGGACACGTAAAAAAATGTTTAACTCATTTGTCAATGTGTTACTTAAACTTAATAAATGTTAAGTAATTGAACACTTTGCGTTTATATATTTGCTACGTTCTTTTTCAAGTACATTTCTTCCGTGAGTTATTTTTTAACTATTCTTCCGTGTAGGTTTCAATTATTTTACGTGTTACTTTATTTTTACATTACACTCAAAGTCGAAACATGACAAATATAAATGTAAAGTGTCAATTAGTGTCCGACCGAAACTACTTTTTGTAGTTTCGGCCGAAACCGAAAACGAATATTCGGTTTGTCATCAATTTCGGCCGAAATCAAAGCCGAAACTTTTGTAAATCTGTAGAAAAGCAATATGTATACAATGTTCAGAGTGAAATTTCAAAAGATGCTGTTT
>QVNV01004268.1:0-31282 GCA_014825455.1 Pseudomyrmex pallidus | reverse complement strand
GAAGCAACAGCCAAGACAAACCTTAAATGCTTGCTAACCAAACAGTCGGAATTAGCCGCGTTACGCCGCCTACGAGAGAGAGAGAGAGAGAGAGAGAGAGAGAGAGAGAGAGAGAGAACCGGGTGCACTTCCACCGTTTACTCCTCTCTCTATATGGCTATTATCTTCCGCCGTTCCACCGATCCTGTCGCCTTTCGACCCCCACGTTGTCAACCATAACGGAAGTGGAGGGCGTTGTGGATTACGGATTGTGCGATACCAACTTCTGCGAAGACGCGTAACCCTGAGCTGTCAAAAAATAGACAGATATACACATCTGACAGCTCAAGCTGCGCGAAACAAAAAAAAAAGACCAATTGCGACAAGAGCTGCGACAATTAAGAGCCTCGATAAGAAACAAAAATTTCAATGAAATTCTCTTTTTCATTGCAACAGCAATTGTGAATTTTTTTGCGATCTTGCTGATTGAGGACACGTGGATAATTACTGTCGCGCTACGTTCCGCGGTGTGAAATCATTGCGGTGATGGCATAATCGGAAGCTTGTAGCGAGACGCGCGAGTTTCACTCAGAGAGGAAACGAGATTTGAGCCGGCTTCGTGGATTTATTTCCTTAAGCCAGACAATGAGGAAGGAAATGCGGCTGATACGTTTTCAAGAAAAATAAACGACTCGCGGTTGCGACTCGAGAGAGAGAGAGAGAGAGGAAAGGGCACAAAGAGGGAAAACGACGGATTGTGCTCCATGCCGTTTGTTTTCGTCCTGAACGAGTCGGTCGCATTGTAACGTAACTAAGCTCGAATCAAAATATTAGCGGGCGCTGCCCGTCTGTCGTAGTGAGGAGAGCATCTCGACGTAAACTCGAAGGAACGGAAGACGAACTCAGTGACGCTACGTGTTCTTCCGGTGATCAACGTACACACACAGTGGCTCATTCATGACGACCGTCAATCTCCGAATTTACATATCTATTTCTAATCGCTCTTCTCAAGAGTCAGTAATAATATTACGTAAGCAGATAAGATTTGAACGCGGAGTTAATTTCGACGTGCGCTTTTCTGCTCTCCAGTGAGCGCATACACATACACACATATACTGTCGCAACGTATATACGTGACGTCAATCAAATTGATTGGCGCGATAGCGCAAGCGGATTTGACACACACCCGCGCGAGGAAATAATAGACCGCGCCGTTCATTGTCCGCGCGGTCCATAACGTGTCTATTTAATCTCGCGCGTTGCGCTCTTTGGATGCGCTGCGCGGATTGATTTGCCGCATTATATGTATATATACCGCGCGAAGAGAGAGAGAGAAAGAGAAGCGAAACTCTCTCTGTGCTGCGCAACCCTATCTGTTGGAGCCAACCGCAGAGAATATCACCGTCGCGCACATCCAGATAATCCCCGCTCGGCCCGGGTTCCCCTTCCCCCATTGATATGCTGATGGCGGGACTTGTCGCGTGAAATTGCCACCCGGTATGCATTGTTCGCTCAAATTCCGCCTCTCTAACTCGCTTCACTTCCCCGCCTCGTCGTCGTTGTCCTCGTCGTCGTCGTCGTCGTCGTCGTCGTCGTCGTTGTCGGTTCAATCCTATCGGCGGCCGCACAGGTTTCCACAGCTGCTTTTAACGCAGCGAAAATCTCGATTCTTGAGCCGCGAGGGAGAAATTCCACTATAGAGAAATTCAACGTCGTCGACGAGAGAAATTCTTCCCCGAGTATTGACGTATCTCCCGTAGATATATACATATGTATACACACAGTGAAACTCAACTTTCGAAACACAAGTGCTCTTAAGATATAGGTACGTAAATCCGCGAAAGAAAATTCGGTCTTCGTAATTTTTCACGAATATAACAAACATGCAACACGTCGCGAAGATTGTACATGCGGCACGCCATCTTTTTTTTTTCAGAGTGTCGAGGACGTCCTGACGAATTTTCCGAAGGCGTCTATGATTATTATGACCGTCTGAAGTTTAATTTTCTAAGTATTGTACTTTTTTTCTCCTATCTTACCCTGAGATAAGATTGCCATCCGTCCTTTTTTTCCCCGGACACTTTATGGCAACCCTACGCACGCGAAACGAAATTAAAATTTCGAAAGGAGAGCCACTTCGAGACGAGTGCGCCCGAGACAGAAAACACGTTCGCAGACAATATTTTCGGCGAGGTCGAAGGAATCGGTTGCGTCGCGGCCGGATTAACTTTTCTTTCGCGGAGCTTGAGAAACAGCAGACGCTGCAACGTCCGTGTTTGTTATCTTTATATGTGAGATCGCATAGTACGCGCGAGCGCGCGCGCGGAAACTCGCGAAGCGTATAAACCGGCGCTCGAGTTGCATCTCGCCGAGACACGGTGCAGAAATTCGGCGGTGCGGATAAACAAGCGGAAGCTTGCGGGCGGCCGCGAAATCGCAGAGATAGGAATGCGTCGAAAGAGAAGCGTCCAGTAAACATGGCTAATTGCGAAATTTGGCACAGTTTCCGGAAAAGGGGCGCGGCGAATTGCGTGAAGAGGGAACCGATGAGAATTTTTAACACAGACTTTTTTGGAAATTAAAGCGGAAATAGCCGCGCTATCTTCGTTCCTTTTCAGAGCGCGGCGCCATTTTCCGACTTTATCGCCCGAGAGAGAACGAGTATTCGAAGTATTGGTTTACACTTGGGCTCGTGGGTTCGAAGGTCTTGGGAATTAAATTTCACCGCGCTATGTAAACATCGCCGTCGTTGACCGAGACGAGAAACATACGGAATCCCGAACGTATGAGTGTTTTCCTCGAGTTAATCGGATCGCGCGAGATATGCGCTTCGGTATCGAATAGAATCGCGCGCGGGTGAAGAAGATATAGGTATTATATGAAAGCAGTAGGTATATATGTATTTGAAAGAAATCGATATGTGACCAGAATGAAATTTCGACATTGGATCCGATTCGCCCGGATATTTCGACAACGATTGATTTTTAACACGCGCTGAAATATCGGAAGATTGTTGTTGTAAGTTTCTCCTCCGCGGACTTGCATTTCATTCAGAATTCGGCTCCAGAAGTTAACGCGTAAACACACACATGTGAGACGATTCACTTTTTTTTTACATGATTAAAATATAAGAATTGAAAAACAAGCTCAATCGTGAAACATGCCTGAGATTTACGTTTTCACAACAATGGAGAAAAGGTTACGAAAATAATTGACGCGCGAATATAAAGAGAGTAAGAGGAAAAAATCGTGCACGTAGCGCGCGAGCAATGCGATATTCCACGATGAGCGAAACATATGCGCGGGACAATAAACGTCGCATGATTCGCGCCACAGACGCAAATTATATATTTGCACAAAATACCGATAACATTACTCGACGCTATTTGTAGCGTCTTCTTTGTGCGTCATGTACTTTCTTTCGCGGAAATCGCGGACAATTGATATCCAACGATATCATCGTTTTATATTAATGATATACAAACGAGGATGATGACGACGACGACGACGACGACAACGTCATACCACCCGGTCGCCGAAATAAGAAGTTTATTGTTTCTGGGACGAGAAAGAAAAGAAGCGCTTAGAGGGACGTTCATATCGTCCCGAATCCGTTCGCGTGAGATAGGTCAAGAGGCGTAGTTTATTTTGAAAAGTTCCGAAATTTTCCACACAAACACATCCCATCGCCGCCGGTGCACTTAAAGGAAAATATTTGCAGCCGACGGCGATGTGAGTCAAGTACAAAAGCGTTATTCTCGAATAACGCTTGTCTGGATACTTTAAGTTGCGTAAAACGACATAAGCGACACATGTTTGCGGAATGTTTGAGTAAACAGAATGCTCGCAATTTACGTGTGTCTTACGAAATTGCAGCGCGTAATTAAGAGCAAAATATGACAATGATTCTCCTGCGTTGCATTAATTTGAAAAAAAAAAAATTAAAATCGATCTGACACAAAAACTGCGCGAATTGTAATTAGTTTTATTTTTAAAAAAGGAATATTGTATATATAATCTCGATGTAATTAATTTTTAAGAAAAAGTGACTTCTAAAATTGTGGAAAAATAATAGAGGAGATGTGTATAAAAAAAAAAAAAAAAAAAGAAAAAGATTAAATACACGTGAAATATCTCATACTCTATACCACGACATTATGTGTCACGGTTGGAAACCGATAATTATTTCAATAATTAATTTTAGATCCGCCCGTTTAATCGATTTCGTCCCCCGGGCGATAACAAATATGCAAATCCCGTGTACGCTCTGCGACGAAAATCGACGCTGATCCCGATTACGAACAAACTTCGCTTCATGAGGCGATCTTATTAAATTTAACGCCGGCTAAGTAAATCCGGTCTACGCGAATATCGCAGACATCTTGCGCTCGTTGAGCAATTCGTTTCCGAATCATCTGGATGGCGAGAGAGCAAGCGGGTGAACACACATTTACAGGATTTGAATCTTCGCACCTGATGTGAAAATCTGCGATCGACGGATTTTCTTTATTAGCAGATTGGTTATTTCGCAACTTCTTAAATACATGAAAAACGCAAGATATTTATAAAAGTCATATTTTATCGAGCGGATTATAGATTAGAGATTGCGCTGCAATGCGAAAGCAGCACGTCTCGCTGCCGTCGATGGAGCCGTTGGGAAGCGGGGAAGGAAGCCGTAGATGTAACGCAAGCAAAAGACAATTAAACTTTCGTCGGAACTTTGCGAGAGAGCGTTTCGCATCTTTTGGTTTTGCAGCGAGTAGCCCGGAGGCGAGAGAAAGAGGTGGTGGATTCTAGAGCTGAAATGCCTACAGCGTTACTCGCGCGCTTGTCGTTCCATTTAAATGAAAATTAACCGCTTGGTCCGATGATAGGGGAGATGATCAATTTGACATTGCGCGGCTCGAGAAAACACATGACGATCGAACAAAGTTCGTCTTTAACTCGTTTGCTTTTTTTTCTTTTTACAACTTTTACAAACAGAGACTGGAACTTTCTGATGTCGAACGAGAAGTTAAATGATGTGTCTATATATGAGAAAATGTTGCAGACTAATAGAATAATTTTTTGTTTTCGCACGATTAAAACTACAGAGAGACAAATGAATTAATTGTCAATTAAAGAAAATTAAATATTACGTATCTCGTTTTTTTTTAATCGGTTGGCAATACAAAAAGTTAAGATTGTGAGATTCTCTTTCGACGTTCGTCTTGTTTTTTATCAGACAATTTGTTTCAACCCGTCGGATCAATTTAAATGGCGAAAAGTAGAGCGTCCGGATGATCGAAGATATTTTGAAAACCTGGATATGGCGCGATTCAGCAGTTTCGGACCGTAGGCGGAAACTCGGTGGTGAGAAGTGGAGGGTGGCGACGTGTCCTGGTCGAGTGTTTGCGCAAGACGGGAGTCGAACCCTTGGAAAAACAGACGGTAAATTGAAAGTGTCGTGCTATAAGAACAGCCAGGGACAGCCTCTTTTCTGTCTATCAACGTGACGTTATCGTTCGGAGACGCGAATTTTTCCGTTGCATAAGAGATAGGTCAGCTGATCTCATCATCGCAAGACGCGCCTGTAGTAGGATGATGCGTCGTACAATCGATATAACGATCGATGTATATTATAAATCGATGATCCTTTGTAACACACGTACGATTATAACAAGTGAATAGATTAATTAATTTAATTTTTTTCAGTTTCTAATCAATCAAGAATATAAAAACGTAGGGTATACTACACGCGAATTTCACTTGTACAATGCCGATATTATCTTCGATTTTAATCTGATTATCTCTCTCGTGCAACATGATATTTTTTTTAAAAAAAACTTAATAAGTTGACGAAAAAAGAGACGAGAGAAAACTTTTTGCGCGATAAAAACATTTCTGACATGTGACGCCTCTATCGCTTCTTTTACTCCAGTACCGTAAAATCAGAATCACACGGCCGTCCGGTATCATTCTTGTTCACTGTCACCCTAAATTATTCTTGACACTTTCCCTCGACCTCTGATTGACACCTTCAACTATCACTCGCTTACTATGTCCGCCGTTCGTTCTTTTGATAAATAAGTAAAACCCGCATCGAGATCACCACCTTAATCCCCGAACTCTCGCCTGCCTATGGCTATCACGAAAAGTATCCGACGGCCGCGGAAAAATTTCGGCGTCGTGATGTGCTTGGGGCCCTGGTGCCATTTCAACCCTCCCGGGGACGACCCTGTGTGAGGTGTTGAGGGCGTGACCGCGCGAACGACTGCGGCACGATCATTGGCAGGGTGACGACCGGGGCGGACGGTCGCCACGGCGTCCGTCGCGCCTTGCGGATTGGCCGCACGGTGTAGGAGGAGCTGCAAACGAGCACACGACCAATAGCCAAGCACGACGCACGAAGACCTCGTGATTTTTCGGGAACGTAGGAACGGCGGCGCAGCCGTCTCTCGGGGGTCCGCGCCGAGAACGCGGAGCAACGCGCGACATCGAGCTCGCAGTGTGTTTTTACTCGGAGTTGAGTAAACTCCGGCCTGTTGTGTATCATAATACCGCGGCGTGCACACGCGGGTGCTAACGGGGTTAGCGTGCGTCTTGCGTTAGCGGTTACGAGTCGCGCGCCGAATCAACTGAATGCACCTTTCGTCTCCTGCCTACGCGCCGTCGTGGCCTTCGTACACCTGTCCGCGTCTTCCGTGTCTGGGAAGATTTCCGGGTTACGGTCAACAAAATACTATCACGGAGCAGTCACGCCACGCGGGGCGTGATGTGGGTTTCGATGAGCGACGACGGTGATGTTTTTATCAGACGCGCGTGATCGCATTCAAAGGATCAATCGATCGATCCGCCACGGAGCAGATATCTCTTCAAGGATCGAGCGATACAGTGACAAGTGCGCGTGCTTCAAGTGTTCAGAGTGACCCGAAACGTGCGCGACTTTCTCACTGCTACGGATATAACATTTGATCGAGAAGAACAAAATATAATTGTTATAGTAACAATTTTAATATTTATTTGAGCGCAAAGTATCACAAAGAGAGATCGATAAAGTAAAAAGTGAAAATATGATTTAATTATCTGTGAAAGAGAGAGAAAGAGAAAAATAAATAACTCTATAAATAAAAAATAATTCAATATATATAAATAGTCCGGAGCAAAATTAGTGTAAAGGACTATTGCACATAAATGTATTAAAATTTATATAGTAATATGCAGAACACACAAGCATAGGCAATATAATCTCAAGCTAATTATATAGTCATTAATCATCGGTAGCAGAAAATATACGAAACAAAAGAAGAGAACATTCATTCATCTTCGAAAAAGTCATCAATCATAGTTCGTTACCGTAAATATTCATAGTTACAAATGAAAAGGTTTCCTTCTTTTCCGATAATCTTGTGAAATACAATCCTTTTTGAGGTTTTTCTCACTTCATTCGTTTCTTCAAAAAACATTTATTACACGATCTCAAGGGACAGTAAACTTTCGAAAGGAACAACAAACCTGTTCCCAATCTAGTCAAAAAAGTTAGAATTTCTATCTCAACCGTGTCCAGGCGGAAATATAAAAATGCACACACTGTTCAGCGAGCAAAACGCATACTATCGGCATGCAACAACAATGCCTGTCGCAATGGGAGCTCCATCATATTCGGGTGTCGGCACCACGGGCTACTACGAACAATACCGATATGGAGGATACGCGACTACCGCGTATCCAGTGTCAGGTCTTGGTCAACAGCACATCCATCACGCTGGCAAGGACATGGTAAAGCCGCCCTACTCGTATATCGCTCTAATTGCAATGGCGATACAGAACGCGCCTGACAAGAAAATAACGTTGAATGGTATCTATCAGTTTATCATGGACCGGTTTCCGTATTATCGCGAAAACAAACAAGGGTGGCAGAACTCGATTCGACATAATCTCAGTCTGAACGAGTGTTTCGTCAAAGTGCCGCGCGACGACAAGAAGCCGGGTAAAGGTAGTTACTGGTCCCTCGATCCTGACAGTTACAACATGTTCGACAACGGTTCTTATCTGAGACGTCGGCGACGCTTCAAGAAGAAGGATGCGATCAAGGAGAAAGAAGAGGCGTTGAAACGACAAGGTCTCGTTCCCGAGAAGCGTCAGGAAGATACCAAACCCGGCAACGCTCAAGTCGCGTTACCGCCGCCGTCGGACGCGTCGACGAAGAAACTCGGCGCGTTGGAGACCACCGCCGGTCTCTGCAAGCCCAAGCGGGAACCGGTGAACGATCACACCGGCGGCAACCACTGCATGGCGGTGCAGGCCAGCAAGTACGGCCTGCACAGTCCAATTCAGGAGACGAAGACGACGACGGTGGCTGTGACAGCGCCCGGACAGAGTGTCATCCAGACCGCTCTGAGCCACCAGGTGCATCAGGTGCATCAGATCGCCCAGGACAGCATTCAGGACGTGTCGATGGCCGGCCTGGATCCCGCGAGCTTCAGCGTGGACGCGTTAATGACCACGCGAGATAACAGCGCCGGTCTCATTGCACGCGACAATCAGCATCATCCGCATCATCCGCACGGGCTTCAGCATCCGCACACTATCATGAGCAGCAGGGAATCCATGGGTAGCGGCAGCAGGGACCTGTCGTCCGCATGCACCACCACGACCACGACAACGGCCGCGGTCGCGGCGATGATGGCCACCACCGGCTACGGACACAACAGTACGGTTTCCCGTGGAAACACCTCACCGCCTGGCAGCATGTACACCCCGTACTGCGCGCCGGCGGCCGCCGGATACGCCATCATGGACCACGAGTACAACTCGGCGAGGAGTCACGTGAACAACGTAGGACACTCGCAGTGGTATCAAGACGCGGCCAGCCCTGAAACGGCGATTTATCAGGACACTCAATCTCCTAGTTGTCAGCTTTACAGGTAGATTTCCAACAGCTTTACTAGTAATTGAGTTTTATCTCGAAGATACGATATCACGAAGTTTCACTCGATAGTGTAAAAATTCTGTTTTCGCTCGATAAATAAGTAAAAAGTTTTTTTTTCCAAGATCGCACAACACATAAATAATCACAACATAATAATCTGATAAATGACACTAATTATAGCTAAAGTTCTTGTTCTGTGATAAAATGACGTTCACATTTTAAGCGACGTCGAATATCAGATTCTCCGACACGTAACACGTATATATTTTTAATCTTTCATGTTTAATCTCTGTATAATTTACAAACATGCGTCCGATTGAGCGACTTTCTTTTGTGAGAACTTTCTCTGAATAAATCATGGCGAGAGCTCATTGTATGAAAGTACGTTACTTTATTTTAAAAAATTCTATGTATAGAATTATATTTGACTCATTGTCAATAAATCCCTTCGCTCGTGGTGTCAACAAAACCACAGTTACAACTTAAGTCGCATATAATAAACAGGATTTGTGAATGACTTGAATCTTTAGAGAACAACTGTGGATTTGTTGTCGTAGATCCAGTCCGCCGACGCCGCTTTCGACGGGTGCAGCGCCGTCGCCTCCACTTTATCCCAGGGTCTATTATCAAGACTGTAACGCCGTCAATACCAGTGGGAATATACCTATATCGTTGCACAAATACTGAGAATATCGGAATTCAAGGTCCCACCAACGGGACCTTGAAGAGCACCACAGCGACCATTACGATCCGGGTTTGGTTTACGTGAAACAGGAATGGATTCCATCGACGGACGAACTCGCCAAGGAGTGGAATTAAGATCGCGTCGGTGAGAGATCCGGTAAAAACAAAAAAATACAACAACAACAACAACAACAAATAGCGTAAATCTGTCTTTCTGCCCGCGTGTCGTGTCCTTGCGTTGTGGAAAATTTATATCGGGGTCACAAGTGTAGAGACAATTAGTCTATGCGATATTTATAGCGAGTCAATCTATGCTGTATCTCTTTAAAACAGCATTAAGTGAAGAAAAATCCAATAGTTTGTTTCGATATAAATTGCATGTGACAAGAAAATCCGTGTGATTTCGCTCTGCTCCAGCGTTATTGACTTAACGTTATTGTTGTTAAACTCACTGTGTAGTTGCATCAAGTGTATTCAGAAGCCTTAAATCGTTTTCACACGTTGAATGGTTAATCATCCGAATTTTGGATAAAGTTTTTCCTCGTTTCGCATAAACGGTCTCGACTTATATGATATGATGAGTGGGGAACGCGTCCGGGAAGAGGAAACAAACTCGAATTTCGGCATAATCGCGTTCTCACTTGCGTAAACATCGCAAAGTCCCCTGTCACTGACCTACCTGACAAATTTTGTTTTTTTTTTTTTTTTCACCGCGTTATCCGCGTTTTCGCTCACATCTGTGCAAACCGCCGTAAATCTCGCGAAGCGCGTGAAAATAGCGACGTGTCTCTGTTTACCGATCGTCTGTCTCCGACAGGTGATCAGATATGAGGACGATTCAAAGTCATTGGCCGGAGGAATCGTTCGGTCTAGATTCAGTCGCGCGTGCGACTTCTCACGACTTCTCCGGGAGCTTATATATTTATCACCGACACAACGCGCAATTTACGTGGAAACGCGATTGCAACATTGCACTTGCAATCGTGTGTTTTCTCCGTTTTGTTCTTTCCGTCAGGATGCACTCCTGAACACGCGGATTAAAAAAAAATTTATTGTTTGTCTCGAGCGGGCGCGTCGAGTATTTCCTGACTCCGAAATGCACGTTTTTCTCATTATCGGTCGTAATTGTTTCGCAAAATGTTCGCACGACGACGCGTCGAACACGCGTAACGATCGTCTGAGCAAGTTACTCGGAGAATAACGCGCAATTTTATCGCTTAGATTGTTTTTTATCTATAAAAGTATTTAGAAGTGAGATCTGTAATAATTTCAATTTCACGCGACAACGAAATATATACACTTACTTCTCCGACACAACAAAATACACTTTACGTAGAGACTTATTAGTTAGATTGACCGTCGCAATCGGTTATAATAATCTCGATAACATTCATTTAAAAAAAATTGCTTTATGTATACGAAAGTTGCGAACGAGACGCGCCAGTTCCGTAATTAATTGCAAGACGTTATTACGTTAATTCTGTATATATATATAGCAACGAAAAGTTTTAATAAATAAATAAGACGAATAATTGTGTGATTTCAGGCGTCTCGGTAGCGACGCGGCGTGTAATGTAAAAAAAAAAAACAAAAAATAATAATAACTATATAACAATGTACATATACAATGTATACAGAGTATGTCGGAAAAAAAATTTGTACATGTTTTCTTACGTTTCCTCGATGTGGACGTTTGGCAATTTTAGTTTCGCTTTGGTTTCAATTTTTAACACGCTGACTGTCATGCTGTAAAACTTAAGAATTGTTGTTTTCAAAATGTTGTTTGCGTACACAAAAATTAAATTTTCAACTGTTTTCCAACAACACACATTTCCGCACTTTCAGTAACGCGCGTTGAATACTTTGTTACTACTGTTATTGAGAAGAAGAATCGTTGACGTTTTTTTTCGGGAAAAATAGGATCGTCATCAATCTTCGAGTGAATAGCGTGACACTTAAGCGTGTTGAGAGAAAGGAATGCACGACGACAAAAGAAATGAGAAATATAGCATTGTAAAAAAAAAAAAAAGTTACGCTGATTTTAGTGTTAGTAAAACGATTATAGTGTGATATACGTACTTTCTTCTCGTAAGTTTGCACCTCGTTCTTTGTGCATTTAATCACGTGATAAAAAAAAGAAAAGAAAAAAAAAAAGAAAAAAGAAAAACGTTGCCGAGGAATTCGCGCGTATATATAGGACACGAAAGAGAGCTGAAGAGATTATACATATAGATAGAAATGAATACGTGATCATGTGAATATTATTATTTAGCGTTTATCGCTTTTCGAGTCGGCAAAATGTAGGCAGATGATGAACTTCTGCATGTATATTATATACAGGACATATATAAATATAGATAGAGACTATACTGTATAGAACGGAATATACATGTATAATAGAACTATAAATATGCAAAACGTATTGATATATATATTAATATTATTATTATTACACTATATATATATATTAATATTATTATATATATATTAATACATATATATATATATATGTGTATTATTAGTATTATTAATATATATGTTATAATTATTAATATATATATTAATATTATTATTATTACACTATATATATATATATATATATATATTATATACGTAGGATAACCACTACGAACCACACACGAAATAAACGCAAAAGTCTGGAATAATGTTTTGTCTTTCTTTCCACTTACACACGAATTGTCCGTTCGCATCGCGCCGCGTCATTATGCGTTTTCTATTTGCACGTTACGACGCCCACTTGCAAAAGTATTATTAGTGAAAACGCCGGATGTTTATTGCTTGCCGCTGCGTGACATCGTGTTTTCGGACGCGAAATATGGTTTTATATTTGTACTTATCAAGCGCGCGAACTAAACCGTTGGGGGTGGGACGGAAATATATTGATGATCGCGCGCTGTGAAAATAAGCTAAGTAGGAGCGAAAATAACTCGACGTTTAATTGTCGCGCCCCATCGAACAGTTGCACATCAACTGCAACTTTGCTCAAGATAATCGAATCGCGCTCGTTTTATTTTACATTTATATTTATTATTTAACGTTCTGTTTTGTGCGTGTTATTTGAAAATAAATAAAAAATATTGAAAGACGCGTAAGAATTCCGCGGCTGTTTTTGTGTTTTGTCAATAGTCCGTTTTATTAATTTATCTCTAATCTTTTGACACTTGTATTATTTCAAAAATGGGTGAAAAAAACACACCGTTTTTCCTAGAAAACAAATTTTCCATTGCCATTTTCGCAAGTATTTCACACAAGTTTTTTCTCTACTAATTTTTGCACATAGCGCGCTCTCAATAAATTACGTGATTAATTCCGCACATTAATTCCGCATTGACCGCACTTGCATGATAAATGTCACGACAGAAATTTTCGCGTAAATTCCGACGAAAATTGTTGCGACGGGGTTAAAACGGCGGTGCTCGCCGCTCAGGTTTCGCGGAATTCCCGATAAATTAATGTCGTCTCTCGTAACGTGGGAGCGGAAACGTTTATGCGCCTCACCAGCCCACCAAACCGAATCGGCATTCCGCGTCTTTCCGCGGGATTTATTGCGCGAATCTGCACATTCGCCTGCTTTGACACATCCGCATATTCACCCGATCTGTAACAACCGGCGATTAATTTTATCTACGCGATCCGGAAATGGATTTTTTTTGTTTTCGCTTTATTTCGTTAAGAATGCGTTCTTGCGTTTCATATAATCACTTTTTTAAGCATAATATAGTTACTTTATCAGTAACATGTCGAAATAGATAATACTTTTAAGAGAATTATCGCGAGAAAGAAAAAACAGATATGAACAGAGAGATATATATCTATTCGTAACTATCGACTTCTCAAATTTCTTTGTCTTCGATGAATTCACACATGTGTAAACCATTTTGCGTCGACGATTTAAAAAATATTTAAGTGTATGAATGATGCTAATAAACATACAAATGTCTAATATTACAGGATGTCTCGTGTGACAAAGACATTTCAACAGGGAAACAGTGCACTTTTTTAGGTTTTTCCGTTGTTTTAGAAATAGATGTGATTTTTTTTCTGAGAACACTAAAATATACGAGTTTTTTTTTTAAACATATGTATGTGTAAATATGTAACAGTGCTTTAACGATTAAACACGGGGGCGTGTAAGTCATAGGGTCAGAGAATTTCTAAAATCTTTCGAGGACCCAACAGAGACCACCCAACGGAACGTAAAACGCGACTTTGAAAACTCAAAGAACAGAGCATTTCCGGTGATCCCGACAGGAGAAGACTTTGGACTTCGATATGTGTCGGTTTAAAGTAAAAGTGAAATAGGTTGACGCGTGCTCACAAGAAGGATTTTCGACGTTTCCTCTTCGCAGGCAAGCCAGTAGTGAGTTAGGTACTTTGTCCAAAAGCTATAAAGTACTTATCTCTCGGCCAAGTAAAACGTGAGAATGGTCCTTTCGGTCTGACTGAGCCTTCCTGATCCGGAGCACGTGGGGGTTCGGCAAATGGGGTTGTGAAGTACAGCCCCCGAGGCGGCAGCCACCACCGGTCGTCGCCGGTCCCGGCGAAATGTAATTTTACATCGACCAGCGGCGGGGTTAAATCTCGTGACCGTTCTTGCAGAACCGCTTCTTCGCGAGAACGTGTTTAACTGCAATAACATCGTGGGAATAACGCGAAATTAGCGCACATGTGCATTAAAATTTCGTGAATTAGAGCATTATCATTATTATATCTTATACACTTTCGAGATACCCTAATATCTGGCAGAGCAGCGGAGAACGAGCGCGTGTTTAAACAGATATTTGCACCGCGCGCGTAAACGTTCGCGCCGTTATTGACTTTCCAATAATCCACGCAAACACACGGAATCCATCCGAACCACCGCGTACTTGTAGAACCGCGATTCGAGGGTGAGAAAGTCAAGCACCCCTCTCTCGTTCTTTATCTCTACGGCAAATATTTCGACGATATCTTGTGTATCTGAAGTCGCTGGTGCGTATATATATATTTTTTTCGTAAGATAAAATTATAGCGAAAAAATTAAATTGTCACTTGAGGGCAGGTAGTAATTTTTTTTTTTGATAAAAACAATTGAACAATTGATCCATGATCAAATTTTTTCTTGTTTACTTGTAGTCTAACGAAGAAGTTTAAAGAAAACTTGCGTAACGTCAAAATTCCATTAAAATTCGCGAGCTCGAATCCTTCCTCGGCGATCTCTCGATTGTGTTACATATTTCGGGATTACAAAATCTCCCTTCGCACGGTGTGCGCGACTCTGCATAGCGCGCGTCATCGAGTCTCTTTCTTTTTCTTCTCCCTTTTTTTTTTCTTTCCGCGCTCTCTCCGGTTGCGCGTAACCGTTGTGGCCATATTAGCGGTGCGCGCAATCATCAATTTCGAGCGAGGAAAAGACAAGTAAAAAGAGTTTCGACTCCGGGCTTACTTAAACAAACATTTTGCTCTACGAAACTGACGTAGGGCGGTGAGGTCAACGCGTGTGACGTTGGGTGTGATGCGCGCGTTCCCTCTCTTTGTTCTATACGCGTACGGCCTGAGACTACACCGGCCGTCTTTTTCCTCCTCTCTTCTTATATATCTTCCTCCCGTCTTCTCTCGCGTCTCCACGATGCTCCCTGCTTACGCGAGATCGTAAACCGAAGCCACACAATGTGGGAAAGCCCGGCAGCGAACGCGATTGCATGCGCGTTTGCTCGATTCTCTACTTTATCTCCGAGAATCGAAGTTTCGGTTTGTAGACATATCCTAATATGAGTAAAGTTTGCGAAACAAACAATGTGAAAAACAATCGAAAGTCGAGAAAACTTTGAGAAGAAAAAATTCTAAAAATCTCAAAGTATCTCTGTGACACACAAAAAATTCAGAGCCTGAAAATACAAATAAAATACATGGAATAAGTTTTATACAGCCGCAGGGCTCCGCGCCTCAAATTGTATGCGTGTGCGTGCGTGCGTGTGTGTTATGTGAGCTCGTAATTCGGAATTTAACAGATGTATCCAGTTATATTAATTAATACCAGGCGGGCGCAAAGGGGAGGAGGACGTGGCATCGTTGGAGGAGCGAAAGAGGCGGCGAGACGAAGAAGCCCCCGCATGGCTGCTGGCGGCGGGCTGAAGAGCGCAGGGCAGCGAAGGGCGAAGGGCGGTGGAGAGACGAGAGCGGTGAAACCGCGCGCTGATGCTGCTGCTGCTGCTCCGCCGCCGTCGTCTGCTCGTTTCAGCGGAAGGATGGCAGGTGCACAATTTCCCAGGGACCCGCGGCGAAACGCGAAACACAGAATCGCGCTGGCGCTGGTGGAGAGAGCCGTGACCTCACCTCAATACACTCCCCCGCGTACGTACGTACATACGTACGTAGGTTGCAGCGGCGATCCGCCGCGTCCTTTACACTCCTCGCCCTTGTCCCTCTCGAGAAAATCAGTGACGAAAGAGAGAGGAGAGAGAGAAAGAGAGGGGGACGATTTCCGCGAAAAGAGAGAAAGAAGGAGAAGGACAAGTGAATGAGGCAGAGAGGAAGAAAAGAAGAAGAGAAAAAAAAGAACGAGGGGCGAAACCGGCGGCGAACGAGGGGTGTGGACCGGAGGGATGACAGAGACAAGCCCCGGCGAACAGCGAACCAATGGAAATTGGCTCGCGCGTCGGTATACAGGAAAAATCGAATAACCAACGCCGCGCACACGGTCTCTCAGACAAAAATTGATACAGAATCCCCCAGAGCGCTTGGTGCGTTACAAGAAGGGGGTAGGAAGGGAAGGGCGAATTCAGAATGCGGCAGCGGCAGCATCAAAATATCACAGCGTCTCAAATCAGAGTTGTGTGGATAAAGTGTCACACCGATAAATTATACTTGCTTGATATTATGGAAATTATTTCAAAACACAAAATACTTCTTTTTGAATAAGGCGTATCTGAACTGTGTAGCAGGATGTTATGCCAACAAGGTAAATAAAAGAAATCTTATAGTGATCCCAAACGTTTATTATCAATACTACAGTATTGACGATGACACGAACAAGATAACATCCTTTTAATATACATCGTCAAACTAAGTAAAAAAAACTGTGATAATCAATTACCCACAGAAGAAGACTAAAAATATAGTCGAAACGTTTGGGATCACTATAAGATTTCTTTTATTTACCTTGTTGGCATAACATCCTGCTACACAGTTCAGATACGCCTTATTATATCAATTCAATTGGAATTTCCATACTGAACCTGAGGTTTTTCCTCGTTATTTTCAACAAAATACTTCCTTTTTTAGATATTGTCTGAAATCTATTGTCGGTTATGTGACGATATTAAAAATTTTAGATATCTAAACTTCAGCGCGACAATTGGAAACATAAGCGATAATAAATTAGCCCGCGATAAAGAATTGTTCTTTTATCTATGAAAGGGAACGTATCCGTCTCTGGCATATGTTCCTTTCGAGCAGGGGCAAGGCGCCTTAATAGCAAACGTATTCGGCTTAAGAGGGTCCTGGACCGTCCTGTTATCTAAACTTTTAGGTACTACTGATATTGATATACTAATTTTTGAAGAGCCGAATACGTTCTCTTTTTAAAATTTTTTTTTTTAGATATCGCTTATATTTTTTATCACTTATATTTCCAAATGTCGCGCTGAGGTTTAGATAACTAAAATTTTAGATCACATACAGACAATATCTAAAAAAGGAAGTAATTTGTTTTATTTTTAAATATCTAATTTATCGCTTATATTTTTCCAAGTGTTGTCGCGGTGAAGTTTCTTGACGTGATCGTAATCGCGCGAGCTGGTGCACCGGACGCGTACATATATGCATCCGCAGTTCGATGTAGCACGTGAAACATAACAGGCAGAGAAAAAAAAAGCGATGTACAGGATGCTGCAAAAAACTATTAACACTTATATAAAAGTTTTTTTTTAACTGATAACAGAAAGAAACGTCATAGTAATCAAATGTATGCCAGACTGGAGATCACATGCAGATTCGGTAGAAAAAAAAATAAAATAAAATATACCATAATATACACCATAATATACAAAAGTTTTATATATATTTTAATATTTTTTTGAAGCAGTCTATATATATATATGTGTGTATATATACATATACACATATCTCGCTCTCCAGAAAGTTTTGTTAGAAATATAATCGAGAGTATACGGAAAGAAAAATAGGAAACGTCCGAGCGGCGCGGAAACGTATTTTCGTTGAAGAGTTTTTTTTTTTGTTAAAACTGAGGATATATACGCATCGGAGGAAAACGCGCATGCATGTACGCAGGAATCGAATTAATACGAATATTTGGATAGATATAGAAATCGAGGATATAGCTGCTTAATCGTACTTTAATGCGAAATAAAGTAAACATTGAGCCGCTGCTGCTCGAAAATGCAAACGTCATTATAACATTAAACGCTAAACAGAGCGCGGGCGCGGACCAACTATCGGGGAGCCGTTTTACTCCGGTAATTTCGTATTTAATTGACACATCTACCGCACGGGAGAGGAGAGAGAGAGAGTGAATGAGGCGCGGTGTCGGGGAGCGTTCGAATACGCTATACTCTCGTACACATACGTACATTCGTCCGTTCATCCCACGTTATAAACGCGGGGATACGGATGCCCGCGGCGATCGCGCGACGCAACCCATCACACACACACACACAGGCGACGCGTAATTCGAATTTGAAATAGGCAATTAATTAACCACACGTGCGCACGCGCATTTTGCCGATGCGCGAATTATAACGCGCTCGTGAATACTTTATATCTGAGTGATATGCAATCGCGCTTTATATTATTATAATATACACAATATCTGACTAGCTCATTTTTTTATATATTATTATTATTATTTCGAATATAGATCGTCGATTTGTCAGAAGAAGAGTGACAGAAAATAAAATGCTAATAAATGATATGCTATTACAATAAATTAGAATATTAAAAAAGAAGCACTCCTCATTCCTCCAATCACAAGAATCGAGAGAGAGAGACGAACGCTACAACGTAATACAACACCCCTCTCAAAGTTCATCTTTCAAATCGAACAACTCGATTGAAAGGGAAAAATCCTAAGATGTTGAGAGCAAATTCGAACTCGGGGGACCTCCATGTTCGCAACCGCACTCAGGCCAAAGAGATCAGTGGACTCGGTCACATTTACCTATTAAATATTTAATTTATCTATTAAAAAAAAAGTTTTAATTTTATTTTTTACTATTCTTTTAAAGATTACGCCTGTAACTTTTTTTTTCTACTGATGAATATCGTGAATTTTTGGAACATATTTAAGAAGAACAAACAAAAAACAAAAGAGAAGAAAACAAAATTAAATTCTAATAATCTAAAGATAATGTGAAATCCTGTGTTATCCTTCGTGTTATCTAATCTCCGATTAGAGAGTAACACGACACTAGAGAACCACCCGCAACGACGAAACACGGGTGATGTCGTCGCGTCCGCCGAGGTCGGTCGGGTGTTTACGAAATTACGGATGATAATGTAAGCATTTTTTCACGCTCTTCTCCGACGCGTGTGGGTGCGGGGAGAGAGCCCCGGGTCGCGTACACGCGGTGTCCCGCTCCCGCGGGGCTAATTTTAGGGTGTTCAATCTCCCTCCGGTGCTCTCGCACGTCGGCCGACACCGTCGGCTGATTGTTTACACGTTACTATACGCGCGTCCCACGGAAACCCGGACGCTCGAATTCTGACACCCGTTAAATACTACCCGAGATGCGCTCGACTTCTGAGAACCTAGACGTCGCGTTCCTGGCGCGTGTTAACGAGGCGCCGTTTCCTACACAAATTTCTCACAATAACGAATTCTCGTTACTTGTGACATACAGAAAAATCATTATAGTGCTGTTTCACATGAACAGCACAAGAACGAAATTTGATCGTTTTGCTCGTGTACAATTGCTTTTAGTGACTCCAAGTTCGCAAGTTATATCGGGGAAATTTCTCACTTCTTCGGTTCTTTCGTTTCTCCTCGAGCTTGAAATAAGAGAAGACGATATTTCCCCGTAAAATGTGTCAGAGGGATATTATTGGATTTTAAACGCTAACCATATTTTTATACGAGGAAAAAAACCCCCCTCCCCGGTAAAAACGGATTACAGATTCTATGGGAACGTTTGCGCAAGAGAGATGTATGTATTCTTAAAAGACGCGAAGCGTATTATGCGCTTTCTCGGGGAAAAATGTTTACGTGCCGCCGTGGATGAACGTAGGTGCCAATCTACTTCGTATCGCCCTTTAAACGGACAGGAAAACACGGAAGGGCGTGTTCCCGCTTCTCCGTCCGATCTAACGTGTATATACGGCGCGCCGAGAGCGCGCTGGCGTCCTCTTCCTTGGCTAAGCCGCATCAACGAACGGGTCGATTGAGCCATTATGGCCCCCGTTGTAATTCCATTTCGTCCAAGATACGCCCCACAATTCGACGACGGTATTCTACCGTGACACCGCAGGAGGCATTTCGCCGCACAATGGTTGTTGCGCAAAAGTGCGCGCTCTGGTTTTTAAAAGCGCTCGATTTACCGTGAAATCCGTGAACGCATCCGTGAATACACCCTCCTGCCGGACCCGTTGATCATTTTCAGGTCTAGGCTCTCTTTTTTATTAGACCCTAATGTGCCTGCCAAACAGACAGAAGCACGTGTTTGTGTATTTGTAAAGATTTGTTTAAACCTCTCCGCACACACCCCACACGTAAAAAGGAGTGTAGAGAAATAGAGATTTTTTATTTATAATCTCTCGTCACACACACCGGATCTAAGTGTGTAACAAAAGAGTAAATATTTAATTTTAAAACTGTATTTAATTTTAACAAATATCTTTGAGCGCGAAGTGCTTGTCCGCCGTAAAAATCTGAGAAGAAGTTCTTGCGCTACAAATGCGTTTTAAAATGCGTTTAAAAATTTCAGACTGAAAATAAAGAACCGGTCGACAATCCGTCACGATGTAGCGATGAACCTCGTCCGTTCCGACGGCGGAAAAGCGGCGTGTGCCAGGGGTGCGTCCACCCTTCTCCTTCCTCACTCTCTTTCTCTCGATACTTCGCGGATCGAATTAAAAACAATGATCGCCATTGTGCTCTCGCCCTCCGGTCTAGCAGATTTCTCCAACGCCCGCGGGAGAACAAGATGCGCACAATGCGCGCGTTCGGCGCATCGCACAGAGGCAGCGCAAAAGGAGATAGAGCGCGCACGACCGGGCAGCAGCAATGACTTAATGCTATTTGTCGGAGTCCATCCGACAATGCACACATGCGCGGCGCCTGTGAATGGAGCAACGTGGAGAATAGAAGGAACGGGAGGTATCCGCGAAATTGTTTACTACTTTACCGCGATGAGAGCTCGAAATAGAGAGATCGGGCGAGTAACTTTTTTTTTTTATTGGACATCGTACCGGAGGTACTTGAACCCTGCGCTCACTCGAGAGCGATTTTGACATTCTCGCTCCTCGCGAGATGTTCAATTTTTATATCTGAGATCTTCCAGGCGAAATTTCGACCGTTAATTAAACGCCAAACTTTTTTTTTTTTTTTTTCGCGATCGCGTTTGACGCGCCCGACACGTTTTTCTGCCGCGTCGATAAAAGTTGGCCGGAAGATATATAGCGAGGAAGATTAATTCTTTGAAAACGACGCTTAAGTACGAGAGATTACATTGTGGGTTGAGGAAAGGTAAATCATTACTCGGGCGTGAGCTTGCGTTCCGTCGTAAATCATTATTCGTTTAAAAGTGGCAGACATCCAACAAACTCCGAGCAAGTGATGCACGCGCGTGCTCGCGTGCATAACGGATTAAGTATTAAAAATAGCACGACGTGGCGTCGAGACGGGTTGAGGCGGGTGCACAATAATTACAGTTTATATAAAAACAAAAATTTATTAAGCGAGAGAAATCTATCTCCCGCGCGTTCGCTATACTCGCGAATAAATAACATGCGCTTTTTTTTTATAGCGCGATATGTTTTCTCACATTATTAATCATTTCGCGTAACGAGATTTTACGTTTTATTAAGAGATCGGATACGAAATCCCTGCTTTCTCTCTCCTCTCTCTTTTTCTCTCTCTCTCGCTTATCTCTCGCACGATATATGAAAAATAAGATTACGTAGGGTCTCCGAAGGGAGATGAAAATGACATTCCCGCCCAGGTCGGTTATTTCAGTAACTCACATAATAATCTGCATAATTAATCGTCGCGTAATCGCGGCGCGATCGCTCGAAAATGGCGGAAAGGAGTTAGCGAGATTAAGGATCGCGCTCGATCATTGTGCGCGGAAAAGGGTGACGGTGGAGCTTCGAGGGGGACCGATGGCGGACGGTGATTTAATATTTTTCCTGTTATGAGTATAAGCTCGCCGGTTTGTTCTGAAAACAACGTCGGCCGCCGAGTCGTTCGTGTCCTCGCCGCAAAACCACCTGCACGGACGAGCGAACCGCCCGCGATCGCGATTGCAGATCTTACTTATTTACTCACGCATTTTATCTGAATGACTCGCCCTTCTCGTCTCCCGTTCTGCATGCAGAAACCCGGCGCGGAAAACAAAATTGCTCTTTTAGAGTTCACTGAATTGTGCGCCGCGAATTGCTTGTTTGTTCGTTCGGAATGTTACGGCGATCGCTCGTCACGTGTATGCGTGTGAGTATGTGAGTGTGTGTGTGTGTGTGTAATACATTACGTAATAGAATTAATTCGACGCATACAAAATCGTTAAATTAAATTTAAAAAAATACAAGACGCGTTTTTCTTCCAAGTATTTCAAATTACATAAAGATATAAAATTTTATTTATACGCGATCGCTAATTTAACTCCGAAAAAATTAATCGTCGCGAAAAATGCGAGATTTGAGGAGCATAATAGTCGGAGTTCCACAGAGCGTTCACATACCTGCGGTAGACGAAAAGAGGCAAACGAAGGAAAGGCGAGGTCTATTCTATGCGCGATTATTTCGAGAGACCAAGGCGCCGAGACTTGTCCGCGGTTGTGACGGATGCCGCTAACGAGCTCCGCCGACGATTGACAGAATATTCTCAGTACGTAAGAGTATATCTGGCGTGTCTTTGGGAATCTTTCTCTCTCTCTCTCTCTTTACATACAGTAACTAGCAATTGTTTAGAAGAACAATAATCGCAATTGTTATTTTTGCAAATTGTCTCGTACCGCACGTATTTGCGATTGTTGCACCGGCGTTATTTTACGCGATAGGATTAGAGCATCCTCGTAAAATACGAGAGATCGGCAAGCAGGAGTCAAACATCATCCTCGACAGGGGTTAATATGCAGGAGGTGTTGAAGTAGACTGATGCTAAGTTAAATATACGCGTGGGACGTGGAAGGTAAAATAAAAAGTACTTCCTCTCTCTTGTGCGTCCGACGTGTACACTTTGTGTCTGGAAGGAAGCGTAGGAAGAAGCCTGCGTGGATAAAAAACCTGCGCGATATAAAAACCTCCCGTTCCCTCTATACATACATTCTTCTCCCACTCTTTTATCTTCGATACAAGTATCATCCAATAAAAGAGGGATGGAAACTCTCGGACTGGAACAATATGCGCTTGTACATTGCAACACACACACACACACACACCTAACCGCTATATGCAGTTCGGAAAAATAATGTGTGCACTTAGAATTTTTCTTTTTTCGTTTTATTATATCATTTGGAGTTTGTTGTTGCGCGCTCGTGTAGGTACTACGTAGTTGGTGTGTTTATTCGAGTCGATTAGCGAGTCGCGTTTGCGAGTCGAGATTTGAGATTAAGAGAGCTCAACTTAGAACCGTGTTCCCGGTGTCGATCTAATCGTCTCTGGATCTCCTCTGGAAAAGTTAACGCTGGCGGGTCAATAAATAAAGCGTCAAGGCGCGATTCGTAATCCGTCGGTCGTGCGTGCAGTTTCTGAGAGGGAAATCGCGTGCGGTATTTCCGTGAGCGCGCGCGCGCGCGGTATATACTTTGTGTTTCGATTTACGTACGTTTCAATCAATCGAACGCGATTTGAAAGTTCTTTTCTGCACAACTGGGCTGAAGTAAAAAAAATAAAAAAAAAAACAAAAATAAATAAAGAGTCATTCATGTATCTCAGAATAAACAAGCAATACAAAGTGTCAACGGTAAGGGATAATTAGAAGCGATCTGTCCGTCCGTTTAATTGCCTGCGAGTTTCTTCAGGCTCGCAGGCAATACTCTTCGGGACGCGACATTAACGAGACGCTCTCGAGAAGAAGACTTCACAAACCTTCAAATTAAGAGATAGACTTTCGTGGAGGAAGCTACTCGGGTCGCGAGTCTCGGCCGTCTCGAGCGCGGCGGCGTTTAAAGGAACAGCCGGCGGCTTTTTGTGGAATCGGCGAAGCACCACCTTTTGCGAGACCTCGTCGAGAACAGACTCGGCGAACCGCCGCTGCCAATAATAGAGCAATAAAAAAGCTCATTGGTCCCCGTCGTGGCGTGTTTCAAAGCGGCGGTAATGGGGCATGAAAGCTGCGTGTCTACGCGGGAGGAAGAGACGGAGGAAGCACCGACGGCAAAGCGGGAGGACGGGGGAGGAAGAGTCGACGACGGAGAGAACGACCGAAAACGCAAGGGTGGCGGCGGGACATTAGTCTTCGGAGGCGTTCAGCCATTTGATAGCAAAACCACCCGACACTCGTCGCTCATCCTCTCTACTCGAAAAGCCGTAAGAACACCCAACGTTAATCCGAAGCTAGACTTCGCAAAAGTAATTAATTTCTTGCGAGAAAGGTGATCAATAATTTCGTCGCGCGGAGCGTCGAAAAATCCAACGTAAAACGTTAACTTTTTGACAAAACGAACACCCGCAACTTAAAATAATATTTAATATTGACAAATCAATAAAGACACAATTAACATGTAATTACTACAACCTGTAAAACGAAGAATTACTTTACCCTCTTCCATTTTTGTATTTCGCATTAGAATATTGCGCGACCAACTAGTTATATATAAGCGACAATATTTTTATTAGTCTTGTAAGTCCGTCGATTTCACGGACCTCTATCCGCCTTCCTGTGATCAGTTCGTCGTAGTCGTGTCTTCGATCGTCGCTCATAAATCGGTCGTTCGCCGCGTTTCTTCGGTCCGGTGCGAGAGCAAACAGGCGATAAATCAGCAATAAATCAGAGCGTAAAATGGACCGGCGATCGATGAGTCGGCCGGAAGAATAATACTCGGACGTGACGATGGCATCGTGCATGCGCGATGCCAAACCGTCTACTGGTTAACTCGGGAAACGAGAATAAAAATAAAAACGGTAATTACAAATTTATAACGGGCATAAACTTTTGTGTACGCGTGCGGAAAATTGGGTCGAAAATGTATGTCGTGAAACAAATTTTCGTTTGATGATTCGGCGCTTTGCTTATCGTTTAACGAATTAGTATTTGTTTTGCAAAAAAATCTCAGTAAATGTGTGTTTATTATCTCGTTTCATTGAATTTTTATTAATAATAATTCTCACAAATCGTTAAATCGATTGCTTTGCATCTTATACGAATTTATTCGATGCGCATCTGGAGTCGGTGTCAATAGCGCAAGTCATCACGCGGATTACATGAATACCGTATGAATTTCAAGAACCGCTGGTAAGAAGATGTGATCGCGCGCACATCACCCACGTGGCTGCGGATAAAAATCATCGAGAGCGCTCTTGAGAGCGCACCCACGTGGTCAAGGTGAAAAATCATCCTCGATGCCTGCGGTGAGGCGTCAAAGCGCTTCGAGCACCTATGCGAAGAAGCAAATATTTAACAGGGTGAGGTGAAATTCCACCGAAATTCCTGTTCTCGCAGTGGGTAGCCTGCCATCTCGGAACACGCTACTGACAGTCCGATTCAAAAGTGACGTTGATCGTCTGTCATCGAAATCCGAATCGCACAAGGTACGTACAATGGCAGGTATTACATGTAAATTTCGATGGGCATTCAATTTTTTCTTTCTGTCGTGTGTTAGAAAAATTTTTATCGCCCTTTTGTAGTTCGGATGTAAATGACTTCCATTTTCAAAGGGTGGACGAACCGTCTTTAAAATGATCGATTGTCAAACATGATTAATGCAACACACGCAATTTACCCAAAAAGGTAAAAGTGTCAGTGTCGAAAAAAATGTTTGCTTTATTCTAAGAATAACAAACGACAGTTGTCTCTCTTCAATATATTCCCAATAATAATGAATTCTGTTTGACATTTATTACACGCAACATTCAAAAGTTAAGTATCCTTGCTCGGATCGAAACGAGGTGAAGATAAATGATTTCGCGCGGAACAGACTTGCGAAAATCTCGATGCGATGACGTTTTGTTGCCTCACGCGATCGTTAATCTTTTCGTCGCAAGGTTGAATGAGATTTAGCATTGAATTATGTAACGAGCAGTTACGACAGTGAATTAACTCCCCGCTGTTGTGTGTTTAATCGTCGTATTTTGATTAGAATTAATTATTTAATATGAATTTACAATTTAATAAGTTTTATTAATGCGAATATGTATTAGTGTTATATATACATATATGACGAAGAAGAAGCATCGGCATTAATGAGGTTCCCACCTTTTCACACGGGAGAGAGACAAGACCGTAATTTTCGTGGTATTCACTACCGTTACGAACTCTCATTATATCGGCCGATCTATTATTCTTCGACACTTCGACGAAGAAAGACGTTACCCGTTAATATACCAACGCGCAGATCGAGACGCCCGCGCCATTATCGGATCGACAACCTCCTCCTCCTTCTCCTCTACCTTCTCTCCGTGCGCGGATCATCTATATATCGCGGTGTGACTATTTATACAGTAAGCAAAATGCCTGCCTTCGGTATACTCGTAATTCGAACGAGCGAACGAGGAGGAGCGACGGGCTGTCAAGGAGTGAAATACCATCCGGTCCACTTCGCGCTCGAGTCCTCCACTCGAGGCCCGGGACCCGGCCGGTGAGGCCGGCATTATGAATGAAACCGCAAAGCCCAGGGCCCGACCGGTTCGGTATATATATATATATACGCGAGGTCCCCCGAATGCGAGCGAGAGGTCCGTCGAGGCCCTCCAAGCCTCAATGGAACCGAGAGAAAAATTCGTGTGGTCATTTTTCGAGAAGGCACAATAAAAAACCCGCCACCGCATCTACCACCACCACTACCACCACCACCACCACCAGCACCATCGTCGTCGTCGTCGTCGTGGTTCACTACCGCCATCGTCGCCACTCCGACCTGCTATGCGCGCAGGTTGCTGCGTCACCAGGCAGTGACACATCCTCGCGGGATTCCTGCGCATCGAGAAGGGCGCAACAATGGAAGGCGCACGGCGACCGGAGGGACGATGACTTGGAACGTCCGTCGTGTGGAAGACGACGACGATTCTCGCACGGCTATTTATGCGATATCATTCCAAGGGGACGACACGGGGGCCCCCGTCGCCCGTAAACAATGCGACCTTACGAGGCGGAGAGAACGGGCTCTCGATCGGACGTTAACGATCCCAGTGGATCGTTCGGCGGGAATTGCTCGCAACCCGAGGAGGATCCTCTCTCTCTCGGAAGACACGGAGTCGGTTGCGCGCGGACGTGGCCCGTTATATCACGGACTTTCTATATGTATTTTGTTCTATCTTGCATACGCGATAGTTGACGCGTATCCCCTTACACACACACACACACATTGAAAGATCATTAAATATATATATTGAACTTCTTACAATTTTTTTTTTTTACTTCAAGATACGATGACGTAACGTTATTTTTCAACTAATCACGTTCGGCCCGAGATCGAGTAGAATGAATGGCTCTAATATTACGGCGTGTCACCGAGACGTGACTTCACGAGTACGGATTACAAAAGGGTTAACGCACAAGAGACTGTGAGTCTCGCTCAATCGGCGGAGTGTCGTCACGGAGCTTCTCCATCGATCACGCGATCGAGAATCCACCACGTAAGCGGGAAGCGTGATCCCGGTCACGATTTCGAGATATCTGAAACGTTTACGAGATTCATCGGTCAAGTCGCTGACACTCCGATCGGACGGCAAATAGTGGCGTCTGTGTCACGTAAAAAAGCCGTTCTTCTTCCGCGCGCTTCGGGGATGTGCGTCGTTGACAGGATCCCCCGCCTTCGCAGCCCTTGCGGCTCACGAGCTCTCAAAGAACGGACACGTACGACGGCATTCCGTCGAATTAAAGCACTTTAAAGGAACACATGGCCGAATTGTCTACTCTCGGTCGAGTTACGCTACAGTTTCGTTGCGTGGCTATTGCACGAAATATCTAAAAATCTAAGCTCTTTCAAGCGCGCGTGGGGGGAGGAAAAAAAATTAAATATTTTTCATAAATAAGCCGTTTACGATACAAAAATAGACCGTTTCTCTATTTCAACTTGTAAGTTATTCACGTGTGAGAGAAACATGTGTTGTTTTAGGTTGAAACACCAAACAGAGGATAAATATTTACCTTTTAACTTCATAGATCTGTACACACAATTTTGAACAAGCGAGAAAATTTTATACGTAATATGTGTGCGTGAATTACTTCCAAAAACCAATCATTTTGTTAATTAATCGCGTCGCAGAGTAGAAAACACGTAGTTCATTTCAAATACATAGAAATTACCGTGTGACGCGCGATTTCTTTCAACGCGAAAAATAACTCGCCGGTTTTGTCATCCGTTCTGGAGATTACAGACGGCTTTTGATTTCGCGTGAAATTGGAAAGCGGACAAGTGCACCCTGTCGCGTGCGTAAAACGAGCGAAATTCTAATCCCCGGCCCTATACCTCGAGCGCGGAGGGTCGAGTCGATTCTAATAAATGAGTAAATAATGTTGGTCACGTTCCGCACGTTTCCATCTCGCTGACACCACAATGGACATCTCCTTAAATAAGATTATATTAAGCTGTTTCACCGGCGCTGAATGCCGAGTCAAATGGAGGATCGGTCGAGAATGTTTTGGTAGGCGCGACTACGTGAGCCACAACGCGAGATGGTAGTGACGATCCGCCACCGTGAAGGAAGAGAACCGTCGCGTCCGGACGGGGGAAAAAGAAGATGAAGCAACAGCAACAGCAGAGCGGCAGAAGCAGCAGCAGCAGCACCGTTGACGGGATGTGGCGCGGAGGAAGACAGTTGACAGGTGAATGGTCACGAGCACCTCGCTCGGTCCCTCGTCCGGCCGGCTTTCCCACGTCTCGCGACGGAGTCCTTCGATGTCCCTTTTTCCGCGGTCACTCCGCTGACGCGCGGAGGCTGCGCTCAACGAGACACATACATACATTCCCCTCTTCCTCCTCATCCGTCCGCTATCGCGGACTGCACACGCGATGTGTATTCGTGTATACGTATGTATGTATGTATATATATGCACCGCGATTCAATGCGCCCCGGCTTATGCGACGGCGGTCATTGCGCGCGTCCACGAGCGGATTTATCAGTATAAAAAATATTTGTGATCTAGAAAAAGAGAAAAAATACACAACAACGCGACGAATTCGTCGCTTCTAGGACGGTGCGAATCACGTGATTTGTTTTTCCCCCGACCACCGTCGGATTTTGTGTCCTTTTTGTGTTTGTGTGTGTGTGTTTCGGAGGCAGTCATGGGACTGTCATCGGAGCGACGGAAAGCATGTGTTTAAGCCCGGGCTTACTTAATATACATTCGCTTCGGGCAACGAAGTATCTTGTATCTTCTTATCAACGTTGTCTTCTCGAGTAACGAAATTGTTCGTACACGCGTGTAATCTCGTTTGGAAACACGTGTGCAAAAAAAAACAGCTGTTTCGTTCGAGAATTAATAGAAATATGTAAAAAATAGATGAATAAAATATAACTTATTGAACTCTAATGTTTATAGACTTAAGCTGCAATTAACAAACGCAAAGAATTGTACGAAAATTTATACCAACGCAACAAAGCTCTTTACCTCGTTGAGATGACGCAAAAAATATATTTCAAAGATACTCCATTCAAGCCGTGGATCCGGCGCGAGGAGAAATTTCTGTCGGAAGTTTTTCGAGACACGCTGTCTGGACATTTAACCCCCGATTAGTCATGAGCCATGATGAAGGGAATTCTCGATCATGTTGATCTTTCAGAGCCTGAGAAGGCGAATGTTTTATTATCACTCTCTATCGTAATACAATTTTCGATGTAGCGTTCGGTGCCCAATATTTTAAACTCAATTTATTTCGTCCCGAGCAATTTATCTTTTCAAAATGTCGTAAAATAAATAAACAACAAAGCGCACGAATTAATTATCTCAAATTTTTTTTTGCTCTCCGATGAAGACAACAGTCAAGTTAAAAACGTTGTTAACACACGCAGAGTTCAGCTGCTTCTAACGCGCGCAACACATCGGACGCAATTGCACTTGTTTTGGTTTCTGAGTAAGGACTCGTCGATTGTGCATTCCAGCGAGCGAGCGTGTCGCTGGACCGCCGGGTCTTTGTCGTCGAATTATTTTAGCGACCGATATTTCCATCCATGCCGTCGCCGTCGAAATTGGAGGCTGCGAGCCAAAGTCAACACACACGGGACGGTCGCGCTCTTTCTCCCTTTCCCTTCATCCTCTCCTCCGTCCTCTCGAGAGGATAGGAGGGGATTTTCACTATCTTTTCGCCAGTAAAACTGACGACGGCACCCCATAATCGAGACGAGGAATATATTTCGCACGCATATAGAAATTGTTACGGGAAAAAACTCGATACTTGAAATTTTACTTTCCAATAAAACAAATCGGCGCTAAAAATTATTATTATTATTTTTTTTTATATTGAAATTACGTGCGATGTATTTCTGTAACTGCATTCGAGAAAAATACGTGACTCTCTACCTCCGTCTTGGTTGCGGCCGACAGAAAACGAGATTTCTACGAGACGCGACGTGATCCCGTCGATTCCGAGCCAACGGAGCGAACGGCGTTCGTCCTTGCTTGCGCTCGTGTAACAGGCGGAAACTCATAGAAATTCCCTCGCGCGCGCGGGAAAACGAGAATCAGAGAATAATCCCGGATAAAATGTAACGGGGCCAATCTGTGAAATTGTTGACGGAGTCTTAAATCGAAATTCCACGTGCACATCCCGTTCCCGTACGCGTGAAAAAAAAACAGCAAACATACAATATGTTTATTACGTGTAAGTATATTGTTTTTATGTACGAGGGTAGATTGAAAAGTTTCTGATCCTGAAGAAAGAGTTGAGTGAAATTTCAATACTTGTCTAATGACATTGGAAAAAAAAACAAACAGCTAAGTTTGTCATTCTGGCGATTAGTTTGTTTCTAACAGCTTTGTGTGTGAGACAGTTGTCAACAATCGCATTTGAAAAATTGTACGAACACGTGTTACAATTACAAAGTTTTGTATTTATAATACTTTTTCGGTATTTTTATATAAATACATTCTTCGTAAATTCTCATCACAGAAAACAGACTCTTCTTTAAAGTTTTTCTAAAAGACTATACATTAACAATAAGTATAACAAATTTTTTTTCATGTGTGTTTCGAAGTCGAACTACCTGTTTGTGAAAACAGATGTTTTCTTTGACGAAACCAAAAAACTTTTACCTTATTCTTATCTCATAATAAATTATTTATTATGTGGTCGCTTTAGTGTAAGTAAACCTCGTTCAAAATGAGGCCAACAATGAGCCGTTACAAATGTAACGTAAGATAGTAAGGGAAACAGA
>QVNV01004267.1:0-11087 GCA_014825455.1 Pseudomyrmex pallidus | reverse complement strand
TCGGCGCATGTTCCTTATGCAAGTGCGAGCTGCCGACGACGAGCCGATCAAGGACGTGCATAAATCTTTCTGTCAGAACATGGTGCTTCGCGGTAAAAATATATACAGGGAGGCATCAATGGCCAATAGATTTGTGCATTAATATGTTGGTCCTGTTTAGCAATACACGATGAATTACCAGCTAAGGATATGTTTACTCCGCTTTTAATCTTGGTTGTAATAAAACATGAAATCGCAGAAATAATTTCATGTTTGTTTTTTTTTTTTTAATTATGTATTTTGCGCATATATCTTCCACCGCTAATTCTCCTTCTTCTCTTCTTTAGTGTCGTCTTTTTGGATATGAAAAATTCGAATTTTCAAGAGTCTGAAGTCGCTGATCGTTATAAAGCGCACGAGAAGCGTCATGAATCCCGCTATCCAACTCCATGTCATTACCCATGATACGGTCTTAAAAATTCCAAGTATGTATATAAACACGTGCGTGTCCGATGATTTACTTTATGACATGTTCCTACCTCTAACGCGTAAAAGATGCTGCAGACGTCATGTTCATCGACAGTGTAAAGAGTTACAAAATCTTGCAAGATGACGCATGTTCTTAAAGAAAAAATAATTGTTACGACGTATCTTTATGCGCATTTCAGAGAAACTATACATACTTAATACTGTAATATAATTGAAACGATTGGCTCTCTGTTATTTTTGCAAATAACGATGTCAGATCTTTGCTGAATTGTTGATATCCACTTTCCATGGTTCGCGTTGCGTGCAATGTTATTATTGTGAGGCAAAAATTGAAAACCATTGCGGGCATGACGATTCTCCAGGGAGCTTCAAAGCTACGTACAGTATTTTCTTTAAAAAAAAAAAAAAAAAGAAAAAAGAAGAAGATACGCTATGTAAAATAAAGCGAAACGAATATTTACTAAGTGGAAATGATTGATTCTTGGCTCCTGGAGTCGTAGCCACCTTTCCCGCACATGAGAAACATCGCGAGCCAGACAATTCCGAATATGCAAGATATGAAGCAGACCGCGTGGTAAAATTCGCAGTGGCCTTCGTAATCGTAGCTGACGATGACATAACGTTTCCAATCGGTGGCGTTCAATCGAACAGCTGCGACATAGTCGTGCAGATGCTCATCTTCGACGTGTATTGATTGAGACAGATAATCTAATTTTGCCCAGAGAGGGCAGTGACCACCGAAAAGTCCATTCTGAAATAATTTAAGCGTTCGCGAATAGACTCGATTCTGTTACGCGAGTAGATTGAGTTTCTGTTAAAAAAAATAGAAGTAATTTTCTATGTAAAAACTGTATATGTATAAAGAAAATTATATACCCAAAGAATATAAAATAACATAGCGCAACTGTATCCGGACACCGCACTCGCGAAATAACACAGCATTTGCAAGCCTTTCCATAAAAACGATATTTCCTCGGAATCGCGCTCAATTAATTCTGTATATTCCCGAACAAGTTGCATATTTTGTTAGATTTTACTCTTCTCGTGCGTATGTTGCACAGACGCGTTAATGCGCTTTTACGCACGAAGTTGTACCTCTTATTGTTAAAATATACTTATTAAGACATTGAGGAAGACTGGCGCAACTTCACGTGTAAAGGCACAAACGCTTCCGCCTGTACGATTCTGCTTGACCGTGTCAAAAAGAAAAAAAAAAGAAAGAAAGAGGGAAGCGCATCGATGCACGTCACGCGATTGCAAATCTCGCGCGAGTTTTTGTTCGCGCCGAGAAGCGGGAAATGTGGAACGAGCGGAACACAATCCGCGATCTTGTACCAAAACGGGATAGAGGTACAAGTAGAATCGCGCGAAATTAAAAAAAAAAGAAAACAAAATAAAACAAAGGGAGGACATTTCGCGAATTCGTCGTGAGTGTCGTTTGAGAAGATGTTCTCGATTGCTCGATTCTTCGATAAGGAATTAAAATCGACGCGCGATCGATTCGTTCGAAAGTAGTCAGTCGGTCTCTCTCTTGGTGCAGCACCGCTGCGCGAAATCGAACCGGCGACGAAAAACGCGGAAACGCGCGGAACGCGGACCGCCACCGCAGTGTTGTCGACGAGAAGGGTCGACACCGTCGACTCAAGGAGACCAGAGAAATTTTCGCGTGTTTTTTTTTTTCTCGCGGACGGGCACGGGGGGCGAGAAACACGCGGAAAAACCGCGGACGAGACCAGGGGGACGCGCGTATCACGGCGTGTGTGCTTGCGAATGCGACCGGGACTCGTCGCCGGTGACAGACGCGAGACAGACTCTCCGAACGAGTGTGCGAAGTGAAACACATGTGTCTCTCTCGCGGCCGAGCGGTGTTTTCCACTGCTGCGGACTGCCGTTACCGCTGGTGCTCGTCGTCCTGTCGTCGTGCTCGCGCGGATAAGCCTCGCGCGGCCGCACGCCGTAGAAACGTTCGGCGCACGTCCAAACGGTTGCGAGAAACGCGATGCGCCGCGCTTCGACGGTGAAATAGCCGAGCAGAAACGGAAGGCGGTAGTGCGTGGGTGGGTGTTCTGGCAGCAAACTGTTCTCACATACCGGATCTACCCGGGCTGCGCGGAATCGTCGTTCTCGGCGCCGCTTGCCATTCCGCCCGACACGGTTATCAGCACGTTCGAGAGTGAGAGAGAAAGAAAGAGAGAGAGAGAAAATCCCGGTGTCCCCCGGATCACCGTTCCCGCACGCACGTTGAACTTCTCTTGCGAGTACAAAAAAAAATGTCGCCCCTCTGTCCGGAGTTCGTGCCACTGCCTTCGCGGTGACTCCACTGTCACTGGCGGTGACATCGCGATCGGGTCGGCGAGGGATGATACCGAAGAATGGTCACGTTCCTGCCTTCTTTGAGCTCCGATGGCGAACGAATGAGCACGGTTTACGGCCGAGTCGAACTCGCGTGTGTCTGTCAGCCATCATGATTCTTCGCGGATCGTAACCGTATTCCGCAATTTCTGACGTCTCGTCTGGACGGCGTGAGTTTTGACCGCCTGTCAATATGACACACGTGCCTGGGACTTTGTAAATCGTCGATCCTTGTTTCGCCGAGAGGAAAAGGGCGTCAAGTATGTAAATGCTCTTTTCGCCGAGTCGCGCAGCACCGCAACATTTTCAGCAACACGCAACAGTTTTGATTATTATTTTTTAAGGAAAAGGACTCTGTCGCGCTCTTTGGTGCATTGGACACTGAAGGGTTTGAGAGTATGAGAGTAGCGGTAGAGGAAAATGGATACCGGTAAAGTATCAGCATGCTCGAAAAGTCAGCAGAATGTCATGCTCACGCAGGTCACATGAGGGGCACGACAGAAATGTGCTCGCGTGATCCACCTACATTGCACCCGACCCTTGCCAAGGCAAACGGTAAAAATTCAAGCCCCCAGCCAGCTCATCACACAGAAGCGCGTATTGACAACAATCTGCTACCAACTCCCGGAGGCCGACTCAAGTTCTTCAAAGATGGAAAATTCATTTTGGAACTGTCTCATCGCAGAGACGGGGAGAAGACCACGTGGTTTCCTGTGCCAAAGAAAACTTTTTGGCCGCCTACTAGCACAATCCCTCCTACTAGCACTATCCCCAATCGTCAGGAGAGCTCTACTTCTCTTAGTGGTAAGTTCAGGAAAAAAAAAAACATTTATATTGGACATCTGTATGTTGTGTATTTATTAAGCTGATTAAAGATACATAGCATTTAAATCTAGAAAACTTGTTACATGTGTATTACATTCTGTTCTCAGTTTCTGATGACAATTCATCAGTTCAATCCAGTCCCTGGCAGAGAGATCACTATTGGAAGCAGACCCATCCACGACGCAGGATAACCACCGAATTCAATTTTTATTACCATCGAAATCCGAAGAACCGCCTGTGCGCACATCCACGTTTGATAATGAGAAAACGCAGGCGCCCATTGGACTCAACGACCGCGGTCCTCGTTACCGAATCGACCGCCGCCTTGCCGACGAGATCGTCGCGTAAATTGAACGGTACATCGCCATCGGGTACGGCTCTCAGTCTGATCATTGACAAACTGGCGCGTCTGCTGGATCCAAACGTTGTGTCGCCTCGCAAACGCATACTCCGAGAGCTGGAGAGAGTCTCGCTGGAGGACCAAGCGTCCAAGAGACGTGCCACTCCGCAACCTACGACGGTTTGCACGATGAGTAGCGCGCCGCCGACTCCATCCTCGAAGCAATTGTCATCGTACAGTATAACGAGTATTCTGGGAGAGGACAAGCCGAATCCCGAGCCGGGCTTCTTGAGAACGTTGCTGAAACCGGACGATCGGCAACCTGTAAAATACTCACCGAGTAACGCCTATCCAAGGGTACGAATTGATCCTTATACCGGATCTAGCAATGCATCCTTTCATCATCCGCTCTATCGAGTGCCGGTGTTACCACCTGCGCCTTACAGGGCAACGCCTTTTTGGATGGCACCCCATTATCCGTGTCCCGTCCACTATCCGCCTCCTATGCAATTATACGCACCGCCGCATCCTCATCCATCGCCTCCGCATTACAAAGACTACAGGGAACAAACTCTCACACCTCCTTCACCTCCTTCAGGTACGTTTCGAAATATTATAAAAACTTAAATAACCAAATACACAGCAAAATGAAGTACGATAGTTTGTTGAAACACACAAGTGCTCACGAGTCGTCATTTCTCGTCTGCAGATATGCCTCTCAATCTGTCGAAGCATGCGGGTTGAATCTCAGGATCCCAATAGCGTTGGTGCCTTATCAGTGGACAAAACACTATGCAAAACACTGCCCGTGCAACGACAATGCGATATATATATATATATATATATACACATATTAGTATTTTTTTATTCATAAAAACTAAATAGTATCATAGTAAGTAGAGAGAGAAAAAAAAGCCAGACAGGTTGGAGGAACTATATAACTTGTATATACAAATGCATAAATTTGTCGACGGCGGCATAGGTATTTTATACTAATATTACGAGATTTTGCGGACAAAAGAGATTGTAAGAGAGCGAAAAAATAGTTTATACAAAAACGCTGGACGGACAAGAAAAACACCACCATTGCAAGCGTGTGTGTATTATTCATTCTTTTGACTGACGCAACGTTGAACAAAACTTTGAAGGAAAAAAAAACGCGAAATTGGCGCTCGAATTTTTGTATTATTTAAGACGCGAGCGTTGTATATCGTCATTTATACAAGAACGTTTCAGCAATATCGAACACAAATAGTGACAATGCATTCGATTTACTTTCGATATTACTAAATGTTTTATACACACAAAATTTTGACAAAGACAGGTGAGAATTTCCACATCGATTTGTACATCTCTCATTCTACGCATCTCATTTATGCATTTTTCTCGTTATTCTTATAATGATATCATCATTACACTATTCATTAATAGAAGTGGTATGTACATGTACAGGGTGTCCCACATAATTACTGTCCAATGTTTTCAAGGTAGATTCTTAGAGGCTGTAATGGGTTTATAAACGATTATAAAAATTATCAGCGCCCGACATGTCGGGCGCTCAGATATGGCAAAAAAAAAAAACAGGAGAAGGTACGAGAATATCTTCGCCACTTTTGTCGTAATACGATATGTCGCGGCACTGCAATTGGTTAATCGCTCAACAACCGTTACAGTTTCGTTTATTAGACTTTTTGTTCTAAGTGATTTTACCTAGGAAATATTGGGTGCCAATTGTGGAACATCCTGTATGTTATTTATCTCTTTAAAAAAATTGATAAGAAGAAACACATAGGGATATGTACAGAACAGATTATTACCTATAATTATATATATATATATACATATTAGTGTATTAATTATTCTTAAAAATAGAAATGCATAATATAAATTTAGGCTCTAATGGGATATCCACACAACACAGTATACAGCTATTTATATCGTATTATAATGGTGGAAAAAGAAAAAAAACACACACATGAAATTATACTTCTAGCGCAAAGACCGTGGGGTGTGCCTTACAAATATTTATCAAAATTTCATATAAAAAAAAAAAAATTATAAAACATACGTGTTATTATTTAAGAAAAGGCACTATATAATGTGTATATATACATACATACATATATATATATGTAATAAATTATCTTTGTGTTATTTGTATTCGTGTCAAAAAGTCGAGAATTCGTTGCTTTTATTTATTATTATTAGTCGGACATTTTATTCGAGAATAAGTTAAAAGGGAAGATATAAAAAAAAAACAAAAAAAAAAGGCAAGCTCACACAGGTTCTATAAATTTAGTGAGTAACCTTAATTATTCAACGTGCTCTTTTTTTTTTTTTGTTTAGTGATTCAGACAAAGTGAAAAATGTGACTGCGCAATTAACAATTTGTATAGAAAGATTTTAATTTCGTATAAATATAAAATATTTCATATACTACGCATACACACAAATTATTTTATTTGCCACGAGCTCTGTCTCTCTCTACCGTCTGAAAACCTGGAATTGTCTTTATTGGTATGCAAATCGTAGAGTGAATTATATTGTTATACCATTTAAAAACAAAAAGTTTTGTGTAACATTGATTAAATCCAAATTTTTAATTTGTCATGACAACACAACGTTTACAAATTGCCACCCCTAATTTTAAATACAAAGCGACTATTGCCACGTCGGTCTCTTTGGCGTTATAAACGCTCGCAACTGCACACGTTGGCCTGTCTGTGTCCACGATGCTGGAAATCGGTCCGAGATCTTGGACAAAGAAACTGACTAATTACATTTAAACAATTCGGCCAATGTGATCGGTCGTTTTGTTTCTTTACGTCGGAATCTTGGATTGATTTTCTTAATTTGTGATCGTGCGGGGTGTTTGAACGGCCACAAGCACGGAGAAAAGAGTCACGCGTCGCGTTGCGTGCAAAACCGGCCCTAAAGTCTGATGAGGCGTTTCTAAGGTTGGTAGAACGCGCGAAGCAGCTGCGAGATTCTACTGTAGATAGCGTTTGAGGGCACCGGTCAAGTTTGCGCGAATTCTCACATCCGGTAGCAGCGCTCGTACTGTTTGCTCACGGGTGCTTCTCGTCGAGTTGAGTGTGTTGGCTTCTCCGCTTCTCCGTGAGTCGCGAGCGGGAAGTGGTGCGACGGACCCGCGCGATTGAAACGCGGAGAACACGGACGACGCGCGCGCTGACCGCTAAAATAGTGAATGCCCCCCGGGTTAAGACTCGGGTGTGAAGGACGCGAGCGGTAAGCCGAGGTCCGGCGGTGAAGCTCGGTGCGAAGGTTCGGTCGGTGAGCGTAGCGGCTCGAGCTCACCGAAACGAAAATGGCGGGCCCTGTTAGCCTTCCGTGCAAAGACAGCGGCCACCTTCAACGATACTAGCAACGTCCGTAAACCGACACCACGTGCAGCAGGTTGACCGCTATCAAACGTGCTACTCGTGATATTCCCGGTCGCGTGGTTGTTAACGTGTTGCATCGTATCGCGGAACGTGTGTATTCGCCGCTCGTCGTTACCTGTACATACTCGTCGGTAGAGACGGACGTCGTAGAGCCGATTGATAAACGGGACTTGTATGCATGTAAATAGTCACCTTATACGCGAGTTTTGTTACAATATTCTACTTGTGAGAAAACGAAAAAGAGGGAAAAGGAGAGAAAAAAGAGGAAAGATAGAAAAAAAGAAAAAGAGAAGCGACTGTACAAACCTGCACAGCGGTGGGAGAGAAAGCTAGAAAGAGAAGGAGAAATTGGAGAAGGACAGAGAGACAGGGCAATAGAAAGAGCGAAAACCCCGGCGAGGGAGAGGGGGACAGAGACAGACGGAAAGAGAGACAGAAACGGCGAAACTGGACAGAGCAAAAGTTTAGTGTCGGATCAACAATGAACAAACAAACGTGATGGAGTGAGCACGCCGCAGGTGTTGACTACCTCAGAGGGACGAGAGTGCGCGCGAAAAGATTTACGCTGAGGTGCCGTGTTGTTTAATCACGGCGGCTGCGGCCTGGCGGTTGTAACACGTTGCGGGGAACGAGAAGTCTTGATGCCGATGCCGGGCGAATACCACGAGGGTCACGGTAACCACGAGAACGCCAATTTTGCTCTCGGGTCCACGCAGGACGCCAGCAACATGACGGCCAACATGTACAGAGTGGGAGGTAAATAAGAATGTGAATTCGCGCGTTTCTTGCGACAATGACGCTTTGTAGCGCGCAGGGAGAAACGGAGGAGGGGGGAAAGAAGCGAGATAGCGCCTTTAATTAACTTCGAGAAATTAATGTTTGCAAATGGCATCGCAATGGCGTCCCCTGTATACCCTCCGCGCGTTCTTCATCCCTGCCTCTACTACTCTCTTTCCCCCCATGTCCCCCTCCCACCTCTCTTCCCTTTCCCCCCGCGCGCGCCCTCTTCTTTCCACTCTTCATCTGGATCTCCCTCGTACCCTCCATCACCTCTCATCCCCTTTCTCGTTCTCCCTTCCTCCCCCCTCTGCGTAATGTCCTATACCTACGACTCTGGCTTTTCCTCCCCCTTTTCCCCCCTCCCACGGCTCCTCCATTCTTCCTCTGCTCTCTTCCCCTCTCCTTCCCACCCCGTTCGTCACCTCCCCTCTCTTACACACCCGCGCACCCGTCCTCTCGCCGTCCAGGTCACGCTAATTTCTTGCACGACTCGTGGATCAAAATTGGATCCTGGCGATACTGTGGCTTTGACTCGTCTCTGTTTGTTGTATCGATATATACCGCACGAGGTGTCGTGCGTACATGACAATTGTTTTTCGGCAATAAAGGACCAATGTATCCTATTCTCTTTTTTTTCTATTTCCCTCTCTCTCTCTCTCTCTCTTACTCTCCTTTTGATCTTACTGGCGACAATAAACGCATTTGGTCAGAATTTTCATTTGCGCTCTCTTTCATCACAATAAACTCTACTCCTGCACAAAAACTCTTATATTACAAATTCTTGAAAATACTCTTCATTCATCATTGAATGCATTTGTTTCAAATGACTGAAATTAGAACAAGAATCTCTTGATTATTTTCGAGACAAAATAATTAAATTTTGAACAGAATATAATAATTTTATAATATCGCGTGTATTGTGTTTGTAAATACCGTACGTATACGATATATATATATATATATATAATATAATGTATATTATATAATATATATTATATGTTATATATTATATATTATATATTATATATATTATATATTATAACTGGTGTCGCACTAACACGATTGTTAATTTTTAGATTACGTGTATTTTGAATCCACCAGTGGATCACCTTATCAGATTAGAAGGATAGAAGAATTAAATAAGGTAAGAAGAGACATCATAAAGAGAAATGATGTAACCGCTAAATATATATATATATATAATCACTTTTTTTTTGTTGTGTGCAACTCTATTTTTGGCTCTTTTGCCTCATCTCTTTAAAATTTTACCATCTTTAACATGCGATATGCAAATTTCTTGACTACATGTAGCGTAGGAAGATCCGATAAATTACATATTTCTTAAATCTTCTGTTTTTTTTTTTTCCCGTTTTGCCTCGCTCAGACTGCAAGTGGAAATGTGGAAGCCAAAGTCATGTGCTTCTTCAGGCGGAGGGATTTGCCTTCTCCTTTGGTTCAGCTCGCTGACAAACATCAATGTGAGTAAATACACAAACGCCGTTTGCACATATATATATGTATATGCGTTATTCTAACTTTATGCGAATAAGAAAATTGTGTGGTAGAATCTCTCACTCGCTCTCACTCCCCCTCCTTTCTTTTTATCTGTCTCTCATTCTCTCGCTCACTTGTAAAGAAAAGAAGACAGTTATTAAAACTTTCTGCACATAAATCTTGCGTTCGTGTGCGAGAAAAAAAATAGTTCTTTTTATTTTTTGTAGATACAACTATAGATAAGTTTACTCGAAAAGATCTAATTTAAAGTTTCATACATATTTTTTATATATTTTATAACAGACTAACTGTACACAGCATACTAACAATATGGCGATATTCTTTTTGTTTTTAGTGTGTTATCAAAAAGGAAATCTCTATGTTTCTTAACGTTTGTTATATAGTTTCTGTATATATATATAGATATATAATGCTGCAATCCGCAGAAGAATCGCTAGAATAATATATTTTTTCAACGTGCGCAACATTTCAGTAATATGAGCGAGAGCGTTGTTGAATTACTGTATGAGATGGACGAGTTAGTTTGCGCGACCGGCGCACAGGTCGATAACTGTCCATAGGTGAGGAAAATTCATCCGCGGGCGCGATTCTATCTTTCTCGAAACGAAAGGTTTTAGCCGCAGTTTCAAGACGAGATATCGATTGTTTCCGTTTCGGCCGGATCATTAATAGCGCGCGGAGACGATTCTCTCGTTCTGCGACGAGAGAAAACTTCGAGATATATCAGGCACACACGACACTCCGGTTCTAACGCACGGAAGAAGCGCGAGATCCGGGGGACACGCGCGGAGAAATTTTTAAGCGGCGAGCGAATTGACCGATCGCAGACGGTTTTAGTTTGTTTCTTCCGAATACTCGTCTATGATAAAGTCCATGCCGCTTAAGTTTTTTTTTTTTTTTTTCGCGTGTCCCCGGCCGGAGAGCGTTTCTTCTCGTGCGGTCGTTATCGCGTAACAACACATGATTGTAACAGGCAGAAGTCGTGTACGTAGGATCGTGTTCCGACAAGAATCTGCTGAAACTTGTCTTTGTATTGGAAGAAAAAACAAAAACATGCCGATCGCGAGAGAATCGTCCTCTCGCGTTTCACCTTCGATCGATCAATCTTCGAAGACACGCTACGAAGAAGACGCTTTTGAGGAATCTCGCGCGAGACATGAATGCTCGGCGCGTCTTCTAGTATTCGGGAACACACGAGAGCACTTGAGCAAATCAATCAATCGCAAACCGGCGTTCTTTCGAAAACCGCGGCTTACATTTGAGAGAATGAGTCGATTGGTTGATTTGCTTAATGTTCAAGTTTTTTTTTGTCGGATGTTCCCGTCTTTGGATGTAAAGCGATTTGCTTATCTGTCGGATACGCGCGTACGCGCGTTCTCCGAGGAGCCAAAAAAAAAAAAAAA
>QVNV01004253.1:0-11628 GCA_014825455.1 Pseudomyrmex pallidus | reverse complement strand
ACAGTCCCCGAATACCCCCCTAACTAATAATTAAAATATTGCGAAAAAAACTCCTCGGCCAGGAGTCGAACCTGGAACCTCCGGCTTTCAGGCCGTGATAAAAATTGATCGGATTTTGATCTGGTAAACAAATAATGAAAATTTTGAAGATACTGCTGGAGTGAAAATCTTTCCAGACAATCCTTCAAAGTGTTGTGGATGTGATATCTTTATTCATTGGGGATGATTTATTTGAAAAAATTGTTCTTAAACAAATGTCACAGAGCAAATGGTCACAAATATAAAAACCTGGGACCGGCCCAGTGATCTTGCGGCCTGAGTACGAGGGCTGCGAATGGGAGATCCTGGGTTCGAATCCACGTCGTCGGATTTTTCTGAGCCGGTCTCAAGTCAAGTTTATCGATAGAAAAGCGAACTGAATCGGGACCTCCAATCAACTTGAATTGATTGGATAAATAAGTGGATAAATAAGTGGAATGTAAAAAAATATTGTATAAAAACCGTAGATTTGAAATGTCACAGTCCCAGAAATAAAGAAAATATTTGCCCTTACAATAATTATAAACTTGGTTAGAAAAAATAAAATACAATTACTGGTTTACACATCCACTTATCGCAACTTCACTTTTTAGCAAAACTATGAGTAGAGATCGGTGTTTGCACATTTATACTCCACTTTTCTGACAACACGACACATCTATCCAAACGAAATCAGGCTAATCAAAGTGCAAGAAATCATAAATTATTATTTTTTTTTTTTTTTAATAAATTCAGAAGCGTTGTATGAACCAAGATAGGACGTGTCGATGAACGATACGATACCACGCAGAAGAAGACTTCAATTTCGAGTTTATAACCGCACCGCAAAAAACTTATAAAATACGATATTCTAAACAAAATAGTTTGTGAATCAAAACCAAGGATACATTAGTAATTTTGTTCTTTATATTGTGAAAAGAGTATCAGCTTGGAGAGCAGCATCATGAAGATCATGGATCTATATCTGAAGAAATGCATCATCTATTATACGCAGACAAGTTTTACAATAGTACAAATTGGGCTTTTAAGTTGTTATTATTGTAGGAACCGGAATTATATTCTACATTTTCACATTTTTGAATATTCTTATGTAACAATTGAGAATTTGTTCATGACATGAGATTGCATATTTGTGGGACCGTCCTGATGACAAATATTTGTCTCTTTCCCCGACTCGATGTATATTGATTGTCTGTCAACAAACGAGTCATCAGACAAATTCAAATAACAAGACAATAATCAAAAATTAAACATATAAAGCTGAAAAATAAAGAGAAGGTCCGCACCCGCCAATAAGAGAAGACGCCCAAAACGATTACGCGCTCCGAAACAGACTGAATATCGTTGCCGATTATTTATTAGTCGTGCAAGTTTTTAGAATATTGTAGCTAAGTAATTTTATTTATTTAAATAAATTAATCCAAGCCTAAGAAGATCCATTATTAAAAAAGGTAAGAATTTGTGGAACAATAAAAGCAAATCGTTGAATACCAAATTCTTTAAAAACTATACTGCAACGTGGAGAACCATGCTACAAAAGAAAAAGAGAAATTGTGATATAATTATGGAGAAGTGTTAAAAACCGTAATATTTAAATGACTTCAACAAAATTCATAATGCAAAACTGATAAATACTAATAAAATCGACGGCGACACACAGCTTCGCATCACGAAGCCCCACTGCGTGGATTACAACAAGTATATGAGCGGCATTCTAGTATCTATCATACAATTCCATCTGTAGAAAAACTTTTTTGAAATGGCCTAAAAATGTGGTTCTGTATCTTCTTTACTATGTTTTGTTCAACTCATTCCACGTCTTTCAAAAACTTAATTCAGAATAAAAAAACGAAATTCCATAGCTTTCATGCTAAATACAGCTCAAGCCTGGTTGGAAGGGATTTCTGATACATCACATTCTCTCATATTGAAAAATCAGCAACAATAGATCAACCATCAACTTCCAAAAGAGGTTCCCGCTTGATCCATCGGAAAGACTTACGGGAAACATGAAACAGCACAAACCTATAAAAATTCTTAGTCAGAACAAGACAGAAGAACGTGTCGTGTTTGTTACTCTCATAAAATACGTCGAGAAACTTCTTACATGTGTAAATCCTGTGTTAAGTTCTTCTATATCTCGGCTCTTGTTTTCAAACATGTCATACAAAAAAATACTAACTTTGGTAATATGATACTGTAAGTATAATGCCAACTGTTTAACCCTTTGTAGTCAGACCTCAAAAATGATCTACGAGTTAGTCAGATCAAGTTTGTAAGACTTATGCGACTTTAAGATCGAATATTTTCGCGAAAATTCACTATTTCTTCAATTTGTTTTTATCAAATTCAATTTTTTTAACACTTCTGCGTTGATTAAAAAATAAATTGAAAAAATCTCTAGTAGTATCAAAGATATAAACGTTCACAAGAAAAACTAAGTTTTTCTAGAAACGCCGATGCGCAAATTCTGAGTGGGTCTGGGAGACCCCCGTCCGACTACGAAAGGTTTATAAATACAAAATAGAGAACCACTGATAATTGCATGTTAAAAAAATACAAATTATCATAAAATGCAAAAAAGTAATCTCTTACTTTCCTTGATAGTTTTTTGAAAAATATCAATTGTTTAAAAAGTTATAGCGGTTTTTTGAATATAACGCAATTGAGCGAAAATTCGCGAATTTCTCTCGAATTATCCGCGTCAAATTCTGCTTTAAAACGCCCCGGTCAAAGTGTTTTAACATGAGTTTGCGAAAAAGGAGCGCGGAAAAAGTAAAAAAAGTAAGGAAATATAAAATATTTAGTGCAACGTATATCGATAACACGTTAAAAGTCTCAAGCAGATTATTTGTGGAAAGCAAGACCATAGTACCTGCTATAATACTTACGATAGTACTTACTATAGACCGCGATTGTACCGGTTTGTATTCGCAAGATGCTAATGGAATTAATGACCGCATCGCTATGCGGTTGAGTTCTCGATTGGAAACCTCTTAAAGTGTCTACGTGTATTGCAAACTAAGTTACGACAATATGTTTTGACTCTATCAGCATGCGCTTATACTGCGAAAACCTGAGTATAAAATGTTAGTGTAATACATAAATTGCAAACTAAAATGTAATTTTCTTATAAAATAGATAGTGTAAACGTCAGTTACTACCCATTTTATTGTTGTATCAATGTATGCAAACTAGTTTTTTTTTTTTTTTTGTAATATTGAGACTAAGTTTACCACAGAATCTATCAGCAAAGTTAACGTCTGAACTCTGATCGCATAACAAATTTTATAAAGCGTGCTATTATTGCCAAAATTAAACTGCTGGTACAAAATAATCGTTGAAAAAGGAGAGAGAGAGAGAGAGAAAATAACTAGACAAAATTCGGTTCACTAAGCGAAACTAACATCTTGCCAAAATATCGCGCTTTGTAATGTTCTTAGGGGAGGAAGACGGATCGCCAGCTTAGCAACTAATAGTAAGTCTTCAGTCTTCTCTTGCAAGGGACGCAATTACAGCGTCTTTCGAAGCTTCTACAAAAGGCGAATGATGAAGGATGATAGAAGACGTCGTTACTTTACAAAACAACGTTGTCGGGATGCGTAAACGTTGCACTTGTGTGACACGAGTTTGCATCGTAGCGCGAGTTTGCATCGTAGCACTTTTATCAAGAGGAATGCGACGAGCTTTTGTTGCGCTGCAACTGACAGCGTATTCTGAGATCGGTAGCGTATAAAGAATAGTACAAGATATTTTCCGAAAAGATCTATATATATATATATATATATATATATATATATATATATATATATATATATATATATATATATATATATACTTCCTCTCTCTCTCTCTCTTTTTCTCTTTTCCGTTAGCGGAAGCTCGAGAAGAGAAGCTCCTTAAAGAAATGTGGTGTTAGCTTATTCTTTGCGAAGGTTTCATTTCAGATCTCTTTGTAGCTTAACTTGTTTGTCCTGCATCCGACCGTGTACTTATGTACATCTGACAGACATCGTAAGCCATGCAAATGGAGAACACATATTTAAGATTTTCTTCTATATACTCTTGTATTAAATTTAAACCATTCAATATATATATGTAAATATATTGGATTATTTAATTCCTGCGTCTGTGTAAAAGCATTGCATGTAAAAATAAAATATAAAATTATATGTAGGAATGTAAAAAACGATATGAAAAAATATAAAATGTATATAAGCATGTTTGTGTAAATCGCATCGATTCGAAGAAAACTTCCGTTGACAATGTTTATTTCCTTGAGACAGCGTCGATATTATAAATATAGAAATTTGCAAATAGACACGCATTTCGAGTTTCTGTTTATTTATCCTGCGTTAGAATTTTTATTATTCGACGCTTTTGTTTTTGGTATTTGTCACAAGCGATAAAACGGTTTTTGATAGGTTAAGATAACAAGAGAAGATTTTTCAGAAGACGTATCGAAGATTTCTTTAACAAAGCGATTTGTGACGGCAGTTAGTCAGTAGTCGGCGTTAGACATCCACGATATTGTAACATATTTATATTTATAGAGTTTAAAAACTCTTTTCTCCATAAAATTAATAATTAAAGTAGATTAACCTTCATACTGCAAATCAAAGTCATTCGTATCCGCGCAAAATCTACTCGCATTTATATTGTTTATTATAATTTACAGACGAGGGAAAAAGAGAGTCCGACTTTGCCCTAAAAAAAAGTTATAGGAAGAGAACGTAACGGTCAAATTTCAAGTTTTCAGTATAATTTAGACAGCTGACAAAACAAAATTTGAAAAAAACAAAAAATCAAAAATATTAAATAAAATGCAATAGCATAATTCTTTTTATAAAAGCTGCAACCTCTATCTTCAATTTGAGCACTTTTTTTTCAATTTGGTCAATTTTTTGGAAAGTTACGAGTTTTTAAACGAAACTGCATTTTGAGTTAGGTACTACACTCGAGTTACTGGTTTATATTAAAAAATTATTTAAACAAATTAATTTGTTTCAAACTGTTTTGATGTATTTGTAAAGTAAAAAATTTACTAAAATGATACTAAAGTACATATTTTTCAAAATTTTTCTATAACTTTAACATAAAGAAAAATACAGTGTGACATAAACGACCTTGGTTTGCAGATAAAAGGTGCCAAAAAAACCTTTGCAGTTTGAGGATTAAGCATTTAAATTGAATTAACAGCTACAAACCGGAGATCATCTCTTAGCATGTTATCTAATTAATAACTAGATCTGATCATGAAAAAGGCTGAAAATGACAAAAAAAGAGGAAAAACCTGTCTTTTTGTGTCGTCATATTTTGTCATCAGGCGGTTGCCGTAGCCGACGAAAATTTACCACGATACAATTTCGACGCGAGTCATACTCGTGGAGAGATAGGCGACTCTTTTATCCACTGCCTTGTCCCTACCCATCGAGCCTCCCTCTCGGACGTTGGATTTAATTTAACGAGACGTTGAAATTCAAGCCACGCTTGACAAACGAAGCACTAAGTTCGCTCTTTCTCCTTTGAGCGTGTAACCTTGTGTTGCGCTGGAGTTCGTTCTCCATTATTTCTCTAATGTTATCTCAATTCCATCTTTACCGAACAGAAGGAGGAAAAATAGAATTTAGTTCACATTACAAGAGAACTGGAAACGCGATCAGGATAGTTGGTTGGATAAGGTTACGTCTAGACAGAAATACGTTTAGAAATAGTATGATAAAAGAGAGTAAAAGAGCATTCTTACGACGTGTAGCAAATTGTTATGCGCGAGATGTGTAGGAACAAATTGACGTGAAAAAATGTCTCAATTTTTGAATAAGTTTTCCCATTACTTTGTAGACTTCGTTAATACTTTACTACAATTGTTATACTTTAACAACAAAATCTTATTCCGCTTTACATCATGTGGATTGCTTTCAGTTCTGAACATTTGACAACTCTTTTTGCGATCGATCACAAACGATCTTATGATCGGTGGTCAATTGCGCCGAATCAACTAATGAAACCAGTTTACCGCTGACGACACATGCTGCGCTGCATCTATTGTTACGGACATCGGCTCGTCTTTTTGGACTCTAACATTTCGTAATTTTTAACAAAATGCATCCACTTTTGATGCTAACCAACAATAGCCCCAATCTTGAACAATACCGTGTGGAACCTCGTTTATCCGAACTTCTTTTATCCGGAACGACTTGAGGCCCAACCTCTATTATACGAACCGATAGTTCGTATAATACGTATAATAGAGGTTAAGCCTCGATTATCCGAACTATCTTATCCCTCGATCGATCGGTTCGGATAAACGAGGTTCCACTGCATCGATAATTCTATTCTGAACGATAATTGATATCGATGATTCTCCATATTGTTCAATATCCTAATTTAATTCTGTCTAATACTTCCTCCTTTCTTTCATCATTCAGTTTCTCAATTCATCATATGATAAATATAAAGAAATATAAAATTGCTATATTTTTTATTTTAATTTGCGACTGTGTCTGACTAACGTTACTTAGTAATTTGCGACTGAAGAAGACTCCAGTGGAAGTTCGAAATATTTTGCGCTGTTAAGTTTTTGTATACAATTTAATAATTTGTTTGTATGACTTTCTATTAAGATCTTGTTTTTGCTCGCTACTGACCTCATTATTTTAATTTCTTTTTACAACACGAGCGTTTTTATTTATTACTTTGCTATATAGAGATTCTTTGACAACAAATGATAAAACCAAAGTGTGAAAGTAGATCGATAAACAGAAAACTTATTCATCATTTTGCAATATTTTAGTAATTACTTAAATGTGAGCCAATGTGCGCGTAGAAAACGAAGATTCGGATTTCGTAAACGTGTATGTGATTTTCAGTTGTAAAAAAAAATGGCTTACTTTTTGCAATCTCTTAACAGCAAGAGGCGGAGCGAACGAGCGAGCTATGTGTGACGCAGCTTCTTGCGATCACCTAATTTTCAGTTTTATACCATTGTGAAAATCAGGTAATTTCAAGAAATTGTCACACGCCACTCGTTTGTTTGCTCCGCCTCTCATTGTCAGGACAATTGCATTTTTCTTGACAAAACAAAGTTTTTTAAAAACAATTTTTAATAGCGTTATAATAAAGTGTCACGTAACAAATTCATTTATCACACCGTTGTTAAACTCAATAAATAATGTAATAATGACAGTATCTCATGTAATGTTAATAATAAAACGCTTGCTTATTAAACGAAGCCACAAAGTTTCATTAGACATTTAATTAATTACGCGAAGAGATTGTTAGCCAACCATTATTTACATCTAAAGAGCGCGCGTCCGATCGCGTTTATCTCCCTTTAAGACTGCTTTTAAATTGTTGGCTCCGTCATCGCGGCGCGACCATTCTTATAATTCGGCGCAGCTAAAAGTCGCAGGGTAATTAAGAGGCATCGAGGCTCTGTTTTAATTTTAATATTTGGAACGCCGCGCAAGTTGCCGCGCGTTCTTTCACTGCTGCTTAATTAAACTCGCATGGCGGTGTGGGAAAAACGCTTTATTGTTGTTGAGAGCGTGAAAAACAGAAAGCTCAACGTTGCGCGCAGCAAAGAAGAGATATGACGAGATAAAAATTATGCAATCTCTTCTTCTTCTCTCTCTCTCTCTCTCTCTCTCTCTCTCTCTCTCTCTCTCTCTCTCTCTTTCTCTTTCTCTCTTTGTCACACAGAAAACGATTTTGTTTTTGTATTCAAAAAAATAGTACAACTCTCTTCCAGAGCATTCTATTCCAAAGATTAATCCTAACGTAACGTAGTCACGTTGCGTTGAGTTCCTTCACTTCTCCGCTGAACGCTTTCAGAGTTAATCCTTTTCGTCACTGCTTTTTCTCTAAAATTCGCAACGTCGCCGGATTCGTCGCCTTTTCGACGAGTGGTGAGCATAGTTTTGCGACTGCGGTAGATTAGACCGACAAACAGAAAAGTATATTTACGAAGGTAACGTGGCACAGGGGCTCGTGCTGCTATATGTAGCGCGCGCGCGCGCGACGGCACCGTAATCGTGTTCGCGGCGCACGTATCGTATATTTACCCACGACGGGGTAAATACGCCACTCTGCCTTAGCGTATAACGTGTACAGATGCACTGGGCGTACGGGGCGCGCCCATTAATCGCGATCTGCGCGAATGGAACTGGGTCGACCAAAGTTTCGCATTATCCGCAAGGATTTTCGTTCGGGTCCGTCCGTCTCACAATGGCGCGCGTTTTGCGACATTCGTCCCTCAACCTTTTCACATCAATTGAACGTGAAATGTGATTAATCCGTATCAAGACAGATCCGCACAATAGCAACTTTCTTTTACTGTGGATGAAAACGTACCATTTCTTAATAAAATATGTAGTGTATATGTACCATATATACATATTTATAATAATTTGTTACTTTTTTTTTTATTTATCATAAAACTATCATACAACTATTTCTTTAAAGATACTATAATATGTGAAATTTGTTAATACATTTAGATTTTTAACTCTTACATTGCAAGCCAAGGTCAATCGTATCTGCGCAAAATTTTGCGTTTGTAACTTACACACGAAAAAAGAAAGAGGGATTCGATCCTACTCTAAAAAAGATTGTATAGGAGGGGAACGTAACGGCCAAAAAAAAAAAAAAAAAAAAAAAAAAAAAAAAAAAAAAAAAAAAAAAAAAAAAAAAAAACAAATATCCAAAATCCAAAATCCAAAATATTTGATAAAATGCATCAGCATAATTTGTTTTAGGAGAACTGCAACCTTTATCTTCAATTTAAGCACTCGGTGTGAAAAAACCTTTGCAGTTTGAAGGTTGAATAATGAAAGAAAAAGGCAATGCGAGGCAATATACTGAGTGCAATTGTATTTTTAATTATATTCTGTATAATGTTACAACCAAATAGACATACGTTTCGATCCTAGGATGGGATCTTCTTCAGTGGACTTGCTGAATAAAAATTCGGAAAGTTACCAACATGAATCGAAAAGTTAATAACAAATTAGTCAATATAAGTTGTTATCTTATTTATTTACAATGAAAATCAACAATCAGAACGTCATCGATTGTAAGCATCATTTGCAATGTATGAAAGTCAAATCTGAGTCGAAAAGGAACGAAACATAAATTAAAGCGTTATACATAAAAATTAATCAAATGTGAATCAATTTGTTAATACATTTGGATTTTTATTCACTTACTGTTCTCTGTAAAAACAAATAATGAAAGAATTTCTATTAAAATTGCTTCGCATCGATTGTTACACGTATCTTATTTGTCAGATTCGGAAATCAACCGCGCAACTATATAAGTTACATTATCCAAATTTAAATGTAATACAAAGTTAATAAAGTTAATGAAACCAAGTTACGGGATCGCTCCATTGTTCTTGCGTCGAGGTCCATCAAAGTATCTACGCGCAACTCATGTCATCGGAGAAAACGCGGCAAGCAAGGAAGAAACTTTATTAGATTCTTTTTACATCGCATGCTCTCTCTCGCAAAAAGCCTCGATCCTGCGCAAACAACGCGAAGCGGTTATTCAGAGCAATCAGGATGAACGATTTCCTCCTCTGTGAGTACACGAAGAAAAAGAGGCTTATCGCCATACGACACACACGCGTATTAGCGCAAACGACACAAACAAGAGAAAGAGAGAAAAAGAAAGAAGTAAACGGAGACTTATAAAAGCGCCAAGTAACTCGGGACCAATATAAAGCACGTTGAAACGAAATCGAGCTTGGCACGTGAAGATCGAGCGCTTTGCACTCTCCCGAGTTTACAGCTTGTCAGAGAGAGAGAGAGAGAGAGAGAGAGAGAGAGAGAGAGAGAGAGCTAGACCTTGACGAATGGTCGCGGAATTCACTCGAATCGAATAGTTTCTGTCCTATTTGATCCTGGTCTTGGAAATCAAACAAAGAAAGAGAAGAAAAGTCATCTGAATTTCCTCGTCTCTTTGTAATTCCTCAAAACAAAAAAGCCGAACGCTCGCATTGCGAGCTGAAAGCTCTCTTTCCTTATTTGTTTATTTACGCCTGGGAACACACTTGGTACATCACTATGACTGATTTCAAGCACAAGCGAAAAAGTAAAATCAAAGATCCTCGATTCTCGATGCTCGTCACGCAGCGTGACAATGTATAACGTTTGTACAACCAAAGCCGGCGAGAGATTTTCAACCCACAGCTTATATAAGCATATCGGTGTCCTTTGATCGGAGAGAAGTCCGGCAGCTAGTGCAGTGTAACTCAATTTTCGACGAGAGCCAGTTAATGCACCCTCGATTACTCAAGCGACCTGGATCTATCGGAAAACAGGCACCCTCGTGTAAGGAGAGACCGGTTCTTGCTCCGGTGCGAGCTGGATCCGGTGATACTAAACCGGCCAGTGTAACTGTGACCAACGGCGATAACAGCGTAATCAACGTTTCTGTTCTCCGGTGCCGGGTGATGCACGTGCAAATTTCGAACGCGTATGCGCCGACGTGAGCAAACTTCAAACTCGCGTCCCGTTTAACATTAAACGAATTATTTTGTCGGTTACTTGTTTAAACAGACTTGTTCCATTTTAACGGGCCGTATGTAACATAGAGAGAAAGCGAGAGAGAGAAAGAGAGAGAGAAAATAATTTCTTTGATATATTTTCGCTTCGTGAATTTATATTTGCAGTACTAAAATATGTTCTTCGATTTTGAGGCAATATTTATTTTGCAAATTGGAATCAAGGTAAATTTTGTCGGAGCTGCAAGGAAATTGTATCGATGGGATGTCGTGTTTCAAATTCGTGTTTCAAATTCGTTAACTGAAAAATTGGCGAACAAGATTAGCAAACGAAGAAGCTTCCGCTAGCTTTTATTGAGAAAAATTCTTCAGCGGCTTGGATGCCGCTGTAGAGAAAAGAAGTTTTCTATTGCAACAGAACTTCTGACCTTTTGACGAAAACGTGCTTTCCCGAGCTAATTAACCCTTCGTATTTCGCTCGCTATCTGTTTCTTCATTTCGTTACGCGCAACATAAAAAGGAGAACCAGGAACGAGACTCCGGAACGAGAAACGAACCCTGTATTTCTTTCGCCGAGTTTTTTTTTAATGAACCGCTTTTGATGAGCATAACGCAGTATTGGTGCAAAACTCTATTCTTTCGTGAATGAAATAATGAGAAGTAAATATTTTATGAATACGCAATCCGTCATAATCTTCCGAATAAGATTGCTGACTGCGCAGCATTTGGAGTATCTCACAAATTGCTTAACGCGGATATCTATTAAAGATATCGTCAGTGTTGTTGACATCATAGAGAGTTTCGTAAATTAATGTGTACTCATGCTGCTTCTTCGCGAAATAATTTAGAGAACAACATTAATAATTCACGAATTTTGTATACACTTAAAGTACTTAAATACTTAGTCGATTTTAAACGCTCTCAGAAAATATTTACGAAACAACTATACATCCTTACGGATCTAATTTGTTCAGCCGTGACTACACGCGTAGAATGTAAATAACCCACACAACAATTTGACGTCCGATGGACGTCTATAAGACGTCCCGCTCGACATGCACGGACGTCCAGATGACGTAACACAA
>QVNV01004248.1:0-20118 GCA_014825455.1 Pseudomyrmex pallidus | reverse complement strand
GAGAGAGAGGGAGAGAGTTTCGGAGCCTAGAGGTTGGACGCGACCGATTGTGCGTGCACGCGCGTCGTGGCCCAGCGCCACGCATCTTGGCACGAGCTTTTTCGGCCAGCGCAATTGCATAATCGCCTTCACCCGGCCATCAGGAGAGGATCGTCAACGTTGCGTCGGGAATCCGCCACGTTAGTCGCGCCTGGTTTGCCGTTCGATTTCGCCGTGTGTCTCCTTTTTTCCGTTCCGAAAGTAGCGCGCGAAGCTCTCTCTCTCTCTCGACGAATAAAATCACAGATCAGTGATCGAAACGCAATTTTCTAGCGACAAATTTCGCATCGTCCGCGAAATCGCTACCGCGCGGACGCGTAGAATTCCAATTTAATTCTCGAAAAAAAAAAAACAAAAAAAATTGTATCGTTTGTTAAATTTTTTCCGTCATCCGAAAATGTATACATACATCGCGTTTTGCGAAGAGAGCGAGAAATGTTTGCCACACTCTGAAAATGTGACCTCTGATCCCCCCGATACGTATTGTTCATCACTCAGGATCGTGTTTCGAGATAACAGTGTGCGGTTTTTTCGCTCGTCGGCGAGCTGAAGTGTTTCAATTGAAATGTTTGCTTCAGTTTTGAAGATGTTTGTTTGTTTTTTTTGTTTTTAATTAACGATTATCTCTCGTAAAGTCTCCATTCTGCAAATGCGATATACGTCGTGACAATTTGTTTGTTTTTTTCTCGATGCAACTGATCGATTTCATATCTCCCGGAGAAAAGAGAACAAACGGATACGGAAGCTCGGGGAGAAAAAAAAACGAAATCGCGCGAGAACGTTTCGGCGAGCGAAATATCGGGGTCTCGAGAGAGCCGTGACTCAGTCAGAGCCGCTGTGCATTGATTGAACTCTGTTTTACATTTCCGTCATCGTCGTCGAACACGATGTCTCCCGGAAAGAGCGGCGTGTCGTCATTCGCGGTAACATCGAGGGATAATAATAATAATAATGTCAGGAGGGATTTGACTAGAACCTTGAAAGGCAAAAACGCGCGCGCTGTATCTCGCGGTCGGCCCAGAATCGATCATTAAGCTCGTTTACCAGCAAAGTGGGTCCAATTATATCGTTACCGCGAAAGCAAGCGTCGCGCTTCGAATTTCCCATCACGTACGTCGCTCGACTTATTGTTTTTTTTTCCCCCCCCCCCCCCCCCTTCTCTTTTTCTCTCCGATTACGTTGGATTTCTCGTGTCACGTCTTCACTCAATCCGCTTCCAAGTCTCGCCAATCTCTGCGTCGCGCGAATCGAGAAATCGTCATCACTTTTTAATATCTGGAAATTTTTTTTATCTCGACGTTTTTCTCTAGAAAAAACAAATATCGCACTTTTGATCTCAAGGCGCGCTTGTAATCGCTCTCTCTCTCTCTCTCTCAAAAAACGATGAGTGCAATTTATCTTCGATTATCTATCGAATTCTCATTAACTCGACCTTTTTCCGCGAGTAACTCCGGCTCTTGGCACGTTCAAGAAGCGCGGCGGATACAACACACACGCGTGCGGATTGTATAACAGCTGGTACGACTGGCAACGTCGAGAGTCGTCTATACGACTTTGGCTGCAGCCTCAGCCAGCTCGGCCGCTACTGCTGCAGCTAGCGCGCGGCTTGCTTGCACTCCTGCTCTAGCCTGGGTTTAGTCGCGAGCCGCTCTAGTTGTCGCTTAGCCGTCGCGCGAGTCCGTTCTCGCGAGTTGTTCGCGAGTTGTTCGCGAGTCGCGCATGGCCTTCGGACGTTTTAGCGTTACTATATGTCGCCCACGTTATATAGGTCGTGCCGTATTATTTTTGTCTCTCTCTTTCTCTCTTCCTCTTTCTCTCTCTTTCTCTCTCTCTCTCTCTCTGTGATCCGACGCGAAGAACGTAATTCCAGAAATTGACTCATCGATCCAGAATCTGCTCACGGTTTTCGGATATACGTGCAATTCGCGCGCTGGTCACGTAACCGCGCCAGTGAAATTTTCACATCGTGAAAAACGGAGGAAACTCGTCCCGGAATTCCGTCTGAGAAGATGTTCCGCGTATTTCGTATTGTAAAATACAACCTCGTCGTAAATTCCATTTCCGAGTTGCGTAGAAAAAAAAAATGGACGAAACGTCTCTTTGTGTACGCGAATCCTCGCATTTCGAATCCTCCGCGCGTGTGTGTGTGTGCACGTACACGCGCGTAAATCGATATATAAATCCGCGTGTGCGCAGTGTGTGTTATTTTCTTGAAATCAATTTCCATCTCCGAACGGAGATTTACTTGGTGCGATAAATTCCGCGCTCACGGTCCAAGGTCGTGATTGTGTAACGCTTTAGTTAGAGCAAGCGTAAAAGAGCCGCGTACCCCGTGTGCAATTCGCAATTGTCTTCTCTCGTTCTTGGCTCTTTCTCTCTGCGAGCGAATTGCGTGAAAAGTCGCCGCGAGTCGACGCGAATTGCGTTTCTGGAATCAAAAGTCAACTGGCAACTTCTGGGATTCTCGCGTTTCATCGCGATAAGATGCGTTGTCGGTCGCACATCAGCGATCGATTGTCATCTTCTTTGCTCTCTCTCTCTCTCTCGTTCATCCTTGCGAGAAACTTATTTCTCGACGCGTTACAACACATCCATCCGATCGTCGATTTATATACGGACGATGCGTGCGAAATAAATGCAGTAGCGGTCAAACGGGATCACCTGTCGCGCCAGGATAATTTTGGATCGCGCGATGCACCTGTTGCAAGCTAGGCAAGGTCGGCACTGGCGGTACCGATTGTGCAATCTGCTGCGTGTATCTAAAACGACCGACGCGATAGACTACATTTGGCGATTGGCGGACACACGTTTCCTCTCCTCTTTACTCCCCGGGATCGTCATATTCCCCCTTTATTTCCAATGCAACTGTTTAATCACGGTGAATAATCAGTGTGGACTTCGCCGCTCCGACCGGTCGACGCGTGTTGTGTCGTTCGCCAGAATCGCGACGAGTCTCTCCAAGTTATATCTGCGCGCCGCGTCGAGAGAATCTTTTTATCCGCGACTCGAACACACCAGATCTTTGCGCGATCATCGAATAACGTTCTCGCAGGGAATCTCGAAACGCGATAGTCCGGAGTAACGATTGCAACATCTCGAAATACGGTATACGCGATCGATGGTTGAATATCGCGTACGAGAGTCGATAATATATTCAATAGTGCGCGGTAGAGTGAAAATTTAGCGATTGTCGGTCGCGAGCTCGTAAAATCGAATTCCGTTACGGAAAATCGACGCACACGTTGGAAAAAATAAATTTCGAGCGCGCCGGATTCTCTTTTTTCTCCGGAATGTGAGGATAAAAAGATCGTCTTTTTTTCTCTCAACATATCGATTAACGTTCTCGAGACACGCGCGCCTCGCATTGAAAAAAAAAAAAAAAAAAAAAAAAAAGTAATTTTCTAAAAAGCATCGCGAAAGGGAAGGAGGGGGATGCACATTAAGCCTCCGTCGTAGAGTATAGTGTGCATTAACGGATCACGAAAGCGCGACGGGCGTCTTGACGCCAGAGCGTCGAAGTACCGGGGACACTGGTTGCTATTATTAGCAACGTCGTCCTCTTCTCGTTTCGCGCTTCGAGAGGGAAAATAGCATCAGCTGACATCCTTCTGAAATGAGAGAGAGAGAGAGAGAGAGAGAGAGAGAGAGACACGATACGGCTGAGAAATCTTTAAAACTTTATCGCTGCCAGTTTTACTGTTGTGTTCTGTACGGAGGAACAAAAACGCACATTGTAAAAAAACAAAAAAAAATTGTATCAGCGCTGTGTAAAAACTCCGAAGTGAAATTTGTCACGACGACAAGTTATCGTCGTTGCACGCGCATCTCTTCCGAGACCGCGGAATAAAGACTTAATTACATGTGTAAAAGAGAATTGCGTGACACACGAACGTCGTTACATAAGTGTTCACATTTTTAACACACACACACACACACATAATGTATTGCGATTAACAAATTAAATCAGTCAATCAGTCAGTGAAATATTTTATTGACATTGTCATACAATTCGAACCTCGGGTTTCGCAATTTTATTGGAGAAAAGGGCAAAAGGTTGGGGCATAGTAAGAGAGGAAAAACGAAGGGAGGGGAATACATAGACGACGAAAAAAAAAAAAAAAAAAAAAAAGAGTATTATGAGAGCGAGAACCGAGCAAAAGCGAGCCAATACGAGACTACAAGGCAGTTGGGGCTCGTGCCAGATGCGCGTTTACACGGGCCCTGAATACTGTAAATGCACTATCTGGTACGACATCTCTTCTGTCGCCGCCATCAGCGACCCACCACCACGAGTGGCACGACGTCATCTTTTCTAGAGTGTCGTGTGATACGTATACAAAATGACGTGTGTTGTATACAAACTCGAACAATATCGGACTGCTGCGGCTTGTCTTTGTGTCACGAGCAAGAATTTTAACACGCATCGGAAGGGCGACGTGCATCCGCTCTTCGGACATTACACGCCGAAGCTTCTTGCGAAGCTTGAAATCGTTATGTATATATATGCTGTTTGATTACGTAACGATATCTCGAGTTCTGGTTTAAATTGGCGATGAAAAAATTGTTTTCAGGTCTCGATCTTGATTACAACCCATTAAAAAAACAATGATGACGAAGTTGAAGTCTCTAGAAAAAAAAGAAAGTACGCTTTTTATCTCACAACTCACCACGGTAGTTTTCTCTCCGGTCCACATTTTTAAGAATTAATATATTTTTTCTCATTATAAGTTTCTTAATTTATTTTTTTTTAACGAACATCGCATATATTTGTTCTGCTGTTTGCGCATCGAATATTTATTGTCTTTTATTAACATAAATCACAACAGCATATATAACAGCCGTGTACAATCAACACCCCTCTGAATTTTTAAATCGAAAGATTTAAAAATAGTAAGTCTTGTTGTTTTTTTTTTTTTCACGAACGGTTTTCAGCGACGATCACATCATCATGGAGGTTACAACTTATAATGCATGTACTTTTATTTTCAGTAATTAGAAATATTCGAAGGAACCATGTGAAAAAATATCGAATTCGAACTGTATCGATGTTTCTGCAGCACCGGTGCGATGCGTAATTGTGTGTGTCGGAAGTTTTGTTGAATATTAACTTCGTTCAATGTAACAGTAGCTTATACGAAACTCTGCATATTGCATAAATTTGTTTTTCAAACGGTTGCTCAAATAAGCAACGCAACAGTGCGCCTGCAATTATCGTGACGTACGCAATTGTTGCGTAAAAAAATGTTGCGTAATAATTTCACGCGGGAGAAATTCATTGAGAGATGCACTTGAACGTACGTACGGCGATAAGTAAATCTCCGAAACGCACACATACACACAATCGCCAGCGCTTTCCCTCCGTTATCTTTGCCAATGTGAAGTATATCGCATTTCGCGGATGGAAGATGCACCCCTCGAGCGACCGAAGGCGCGTTTGCGTTTCTCACACAAATGGATTTTCATGCGATATTATTGACGCGCGGTAGCAAATTCCGTCAAATTATAAATAAATAAATGTATGATGGCGTTCGATCGTCCGCAATTGCAGAATTGCTATATTTGCTATTTATAAAAATATGTAAATTAATTGAAAAGAAGTTTACTTAAATAACTTATGTAAAAACTTTTTGAACTTTTGGTATTTTTAAAATACATTTGCCAGTTTAGTTCGGCGAATTTGTTAACGGAGGAACGCGCGTTGCAGCCTGTACTCATGTAATGAAGCTTAAACGTGTATTTATACCGATAGTTTGTGCGCACGCAGCTTATATATACATATATATAGGACCATATATTGTATCTCAAATGGTAATAAAAATCATCTAATGCTTTTTTTATTTACTTTCACACACCAGCGCCTCATGTCAATCAATTATTTATTTGGTCGAGCGAAGGTAGGTTTGGAGGAAAAACTTTCAAAGTCTCTTCTCTATGTATTTAATTGAACAAAAAGAAAGGAAAAATTGGATTGTCAGTTAATTGCAAAAATTTTGTAATAATTGTATCTTGTCAGAAAAAAAACTTTTGACAATAATTTTTTTATCAATCAATACAAAATAAGTATCGGAGCTAGTGTGACTTATATTATTGATAAAGTTTTTTTTTCTTTTCACACGCGCGAAACAACGTTCAATTCACAGAACCTTACGTTCTTTATCTCGGCAACAGCTGAGAACCGATCGGGTTTTTAATAGACCCAATCGATTGCTCGAAGTTTTATACATTATATAACGAAAGTATTTTTATTTTTGCCCCGTTGTGATCTATAAAGAAACATCGCCATGTCGGAAAGTTAAGAAATTTTTATATAAAAAGTAGCGTTTATGCATACACATCGTCACATCGTCGTCATCATCGTCATCGTCGTTTACATCGCATATCGGAGGCACGTGTAGGTATTGGTCGCTAGATCTTCGGCCAATCTAAGTAAGTTTCTCCCGTACGCGTATAATTAGTCGCGCACGGCGCAGCCAGCGACGTTTGCGTCGACATCTTCCGACTCCAAGGAGTCCAAGGTTTCTCCTCGTGGTAACCGAGGAATTGCGACCGATCAGAAACGCCCCCTGTGTACGTACAATTGCGAATCTGTAGGGTTATTCGCAGCGAAATTTTTATGATAAAAGAATTTCTATATTTGCTATTTATAAAAATATGTAAATTAATTGAAAAGAAGTTTGCTTAAATAACATGTAAAAACTTTTTCAACTTTTAAAATACATTTGCCATTAGTTCGGCGCGTTTTCGAATTACTATATTTACTATTGTATTTATAAAAATATGTATAAAACATGTTAAAAAGAAGAATTTTCACTTGAATACCGTAAAAACTTTTTGAACTTTTAGTATTTTTTAAAATATATTTGTCGATATATAGTTCTCGGTGCGTTATCATAATATTATACATAATTATGAATATCGACTAAAAATATCACTTGAAAATATAGCTAGTAAGTTCGGTAATTTTTAATATGTCAAACGCGCCAAAAGTTACATTTTTCTTCTAATTGTTTTACTTCTGGAAGATTAACTCGTTTATATTGACAATAATGATGTACTTACGGAGAGGAGAGGAAAGAAGAAGAAGGGGAAGGAGAGAGAGAGAGAGAGAGAGAAAAAGTGAGAAGACGAAGATAGAGAGAATCAGAGGGACAAGCGAAAGCTCAAAATACGCAGTTAAAAATAATTGGCTTCTATAGAAACGGAAGCAAAGTGCCTCTTGAAGCCAGAGATTCGTCAGAGGCAAGGTCAATCGATAGAGAAACACGTGTGCCACGAGTTTTACGACGGGTATATTCGTATTCTTCTCGCTTCGTTTGCAAAATCCCGCAAAATTTATACTTACTCTCGATATTTCGCAAGTGTACAAACGGTCGCGCAAGTCGCAACTTAATGATTAAAAATTTTCTCAACGTTAGGAGAGCGATTGTATAACGCGCAATCTGTATATCGATATTTTGGAAAAAGAATCCTCCTAATAATGTTGAACGAATATTTTCTGGGTTTTTTTTTAGTTGAAGATATTTATTGTTGCGGCAAAGCGTATTGGTTTTATGAAAAAATATGATTCCCCTAATGTGTCGAGTTTACGTCACACCGTTTTTTTTTTTTTTTTTTTTATTTATCTCGTCTCCGATGTATTTAAGTCGATTATAATCTTCTGCACAATATATACATACGTAGTTAGTTGTTTCAACAATTTATATTGTTAATGCACGAAAAGAGATGATTTTTCCGACAAAGCGTTGAGATTTCCAATTACGTGCACGGAAAAACAGAACGCAAGAGGACTGGGCCCCCCGTCGAGCTTGAACAACGGAGTATTCGAGGCACGAAGCAGACGTCTCCTTCGTGAAAGAAGGACTTACCTTAGCGATCGGCATGTTGGCAGTGTGGTTAGCTGGTTGTGTGTTTGATATATATATCACGACCGCTATCGGCACTGCAATTATGACGATCGCAGATCATCTCGTAAAAAAAAGAATCGCCGTCGATCTTGAAAGTTTTGTTTTTTGAATATCCCCAATTTCTTGATATCGTCTATTAAAGAAAAAAAAAACAATTTTCTGTTTTGCGTGTTACGGCAAGACGACGTCTTTGCTTGAAACTAACCGTGGGATTTTTCTTTGCTTTCAGATCAGCCTACGTATCCTTCGGAGGTCTTCTGATGAGACTGCAAGGCGACGCGAACAACTTGCACGGTTTCGAGATAGATCAACACATGTACCTGCTGATGAAGAAACTTGCATTTTAATATCGTTCATGACACATTCTTGTTTATACATTTTTTCATACACACACTGTATAGGAATTCACATTGCAATAAATTTATAAATTTTATCCAATTACCATTTGTGTGTGTGATTTAAATGATTCTCCTTTTCTTTCCCCTGTTGATCTTTTTTTATGTTAACTCGATCATTTACGTTGTAAAAATTAACTTCGCTTCAAACAATTAAGAAAGATAAAACTATTAGTTTTTACATTGCAAATTCTTTGTTTTCATCGAAGTTGCTCTGAATTAATTTAAACAGTATTAAACAACAAAAACAATTTTAAGTACAATAATTGTAGTTTAACGTCCAATTTTAGGTAAAATTTTTCATTAGAGAGCGTAGTAATTAACGAAAAACAGAATGCAGAGATATCGAATCAAGATCTTTTATGTTGACCAAGTTAATTCTTTGAAAGTTTAATTGGAATTAGAAAATGAAATATTAGGTTTATATAAATATTATGAAATATTAGATCAAATATTAGAATTAGAAAATGAAATGTACACAAAGTGGTGAAGCCAAATCGACTTGGAATGGATTGCCAAATGCGTCATTCGGTTACAAAAATTACAAACAAGCGACTGATCACACCTTGCTTATCGGCACATATATACACACCAAGATGGATGACAGTCAATTTGTGCAATTAAAATCAAAACATTCTTTATTGTTTGCTTACGGTGCGTATAAGTAAATAATGTTCTCGCGAGATAAAATATGGACCAAACTGCATCTAAAAATATGGCGATATCACCGTAACATTGCGCAATCTCTACGCGTCAGCGCGTAGCAATAGCCCAACGCTTAAATAATTCAAGATCCGATCGTGAAAATAAATGGTCCAATGACATATAATTCAGTTTTGCACCATTGCGTAACATATTCAATGTCTATTAGCGAGAATTGACATCTCGAGTCTAACTGCGACAATGAAATATCTAATGAGATAACGAATTTCACGTAATAAAGTGTTTCTTATAGTTTCTCTTCTTCTTTTTATTTAAAAAACAAATTTGTTTCGTAGTCATGCTTCTGTATAAAATTATGATTTGTCCTTAAAATTTTTAACGTTAAGACATTAACGTTAATTAAAACTTGTAATATATACGGGGAGGGGACTTTGCTTTAAGCGCGTAATATAATACAAACTTATTTACATCGAGCACTTTCCGAGCACTTTGTTTGATCAATATGTGTTCAGTTTTGTTGTTATGATGACACGTAAGCATTGATCGAACGATGTGCATACGGCGAGTCCTTGCTTGTCCGGACTCCAATCCAACGAGCTAATGGGTTGGGACGAGAGTGAACAGTTCTGCAACAAGCTGACATTGCCCACGACTCCTTCTTCAATTCCATCGGCGTCTGTGGTTTTTCTCTTCTCCGGATAATTACTGAAAAATTAATGAATGTATTTCAATTAGCTGCACTTTTTTTCTTAAAAAGCAAAAAAAAAGAAAACATATTTACTATTTCCAAAGACATATTGTTCCACTGCCACCACAGGTTGCAAACAAGTCACGATTTTGCGGCAGATGTTTAACCAGCCATATTGTCGATTTGTGAGCCTATAGAAACGTTTAAGAAAAAATCAAGATTATCAAAATCTACAAATACATAAGATAGAATAAAATGAATACAACTTGAACCAATTGGATGACGAACTTTCTGAACGAGATAGGCAAAGCCCTTCTTAGGATGTTGAGTCTTCAAGTCGAAGAGATAAAATTTCGATTCTAGCGTAGTGGCGACCAGCTTATTCATGGGAATATCTTTCCTGTCAAACTCAAGACCGCACACTCCATTTCTTAAATTACTCTCCCATCTGACCGACATCGCTCTTAAGTCAAACATTTTGACATCACCGTTGTCATATCCCGCTGCCACTATTCTCTCCTCAGAATTATAAGAATTACCAAACGTGACCGACCAACAGTCCCGCCGACTCTCGCCCTCTTTCGATTCCATGATGGCCACTGGTCGCTCCTTCTGTCTCGGATCCCACACTTTAACGCTGCCGTCCCTGGAACCCGTAACCAATTCAGGAGCACCGCATCCTACACTGGTACCCGCTACTCCATCAATAGCATTTATGATTTGCGTATGAGCGTTGGCTGTGTAAATTGGTATCGAGGGGTCTTCCAAGTTGTAAATATTCAGTTTGCCCTACAAATTTGTATCAGTTAAATATATCATAAAAATTTATAAACATACATAAATAAATAAATAAAATAAATAAATGTTCTATCCGCACAAAGCAACAACCTTGAAATCGCCAGTGGCTAAATATCTATCCCGAAGACTGGAAGCCTTAAATGTTCCACATTTCATCTGGTTGGATCTCTCTATGTCCTTAACAAGTTTCAATTCTCCGCTGGACACCTCGTAGATTTGTATGATGCCGGTGCCACGAGGTTGAGAGCCCATAACCACAAATTTCGCGCTACACGGTATCCACTTGGCATCGAACAGCGAATAATCCACCGACTTTTCGATGTGGCAAATTATCTGCGGCTTCGATAACTTATCCATGTCGAAAAATTTTATCAATTAAAGTCTTTCTTGCTTAGTGTAGCGTCAGCTGAACTGTCAGCTGCTGTAGTAGTAACTATGTAAACAAACATACGCGTCATAAGTATACACATGCAGATATCTCCATGGCCATATGCGCGACACCCAATATCAGGAGCGGCGCTACTTCGAAACAGGCCCTGTTGGGGCCTCTAGTGGGAGGAGGGGACACCGGTAACTTTATCGAAATTCAAAGTTTGAACTAAATCTGATTTATATAACTCTATTTTTTATTAGATAAAATTAAATATAATATAATTTATAAATATATACACTTTTTTTATATGTACAAAAATTACAATATAAAATTCAACTAAAAGCGTTATATCGCATTGTTACTTTATACTTTAAGCTGTTGCGTCTCGAGTTTGTACTCTTTACTTAATTCCAATTGCCTGACTCTCGCGTAACACGCACTGGCGGCAAGAACAATCACGTTGCTCAGCCACCAGAGAAACGATTTCGTTTCGTTGTACCACTGAGTTGCCAGAATGGTTTGGGCGCATGCTTTCGCTGTTCCGCTGACGTTATGTGTCAGAGGAGACGTGACTTTTATTTGAAGCGCGGTGAAGTATCCGATGGCGAAGCCAAACACGCCACCGGTTGCCATGATAATCCAGAAAACGGGGTCCCCGATTTTCTCGTAATTGTACACGACTGTCTGCTCTCCGGTTGTTATCATCAACGGAATGAACATGATAATACTGTAAACATTGTTGTAATAGGAGAGCAACCAGATGTCATGATTCACCGCTGGAAGAGTCTGTTTCATACGAATTGAATACAGAGATAAAAGTAACGATCCAAGTACACCGAAGATTGTTCCAAGAACGGACAGAGAACCAGCTACGTGCTCCTGATCCACACCTAACCAGAACCCAGCAACAATTGCCATGCAGCATATTACGCATTTGAGAGACAATTCTTGACCTGCAATGTTTTGTTTTTAAGAATTAATGTCTTCAAAGATTTTTTTTTATATGCGCAGTCAGAAATTCGATTATTAAGATTCTCACCCAGTATAGCATAGGTAAACACCATATTGAATACTGTTGTCAGCGAGCGGCCTACATAATAAAAAGCAACACCGACATATTTCAAACACAAATTGTTACTTGCTATCATTCCAGTGAACAAGATTGATAGTGGCAGTACCTGTGCAAATTTACAGCACATATTAATGTGGTAAAAATTATAAAAAGTCCTTGAAAAACAAAGAGAAGATTATGAAGCAGAGTTTTCTCATTTACATTTAAATTTATATTCTTTGAATTTAACATATTGCACACATTGTATATATACAAACATCTTTTCATGTATGAAGAAACTATTAAACTATTAAGTAAACAAACAAGTGCCTTTGATTCTTTGCAAGAGAAAATTAATATTAAATAGACAAAAACAGAGACAGACACATGTATAATATTCTTTCAAGTATTTTCTTGTACCTTTTTTATAGTATCCCTTTTAAACGGACTATCTTGTGCCATCCTGATGTAAGTTGGAAACCATTGTGACAGTTGGCGCAAACTGATGCAAATAAACACACTTACTATGCACTGACACCAAGTTATGAAAAAAGGAGCATCCAAATTCACAATTGTACTAGACAGAAGTGTCTTATTTACAAATACAGTTGCAATGGACACTATCCTGAAAAATATTGTCAAATATACACACGTAGTTCTGTTCCCTGCATTTGAGAGAGAAAAACTTTAACATAAAGGTATTTAATAATCGGTGAAGCAGACAATACACACACGTAGTGTACATTATCATTACTTTATTAATAATTTTCTGACTTACCAATACATTGCAATTACAAACGTGATGTACATGTATTTTGCAAAAAGTTTGTTCTCGAGCTCCATTTTGACAAAACTTTAATTTAACACTGTCTCAGTTGTAATTCAAAAAATATTATTGATCACAATGCGTTATTTATAATCACAGTCTGTTTATAACAATTTAAATAAAGTGCGGTGTGTCATGTTCTACAAAATTGAAAGACAGTTCTCGTGACCGGGAAAAAAATAACCTCTCAGTGGGCGGCAAAAACCTTCATATTTATAGCACCAGGAAATAAACGTCGGTAAAACAATGCATGTTAGTGCCACGTAACAGAAATTATAACTCTTATCAAATTCGAGATAAAAAAATACGTGTGTGTACTACGAAAAAACATCCGCTATTTCCCCAGGTTTTGCAAGTGGTTGACACGAGTACGTGCTTTAAGCTCGTATCAGACTATTGAGATTGTGATTGCATTTGGAGTTTATCCAATCAGACCGAGATCCACCGAACGATCACAGGCCAGATGCCGTTGCGACGGTCGGCATTTGCTGAATTGCCATCGCAATTTAGCAAATCGGCCAATGCGATCGGACCTAGAGAGATGTAAACTCGGCCTGAGATCTCCCACTACCGAGCACGGCAAAGTCGGAGAATCGCCCGTGAGAATCGCTCCGTTCCGAGAAAATTTTCAGTAGAGGATGTAGCGAGGAGAGCACCTCCCTCTCGCAATTATTGTACGCGGTTTCGCAGGCGTGACATTCTCGGAGACGACATTTCATTTCGCGACACTCGACACGGCGATATCGATCAATGATATTTTTTATTGCTTCATGTTAATCTCGGGAGAATCCTTTTAGTACACACGAAGTGACGCATGTACACGTGTGTGTGCGTTTGAGTGTGTATGTGTCGCGTGAAATACCAAGAGGTTGAGGTTTTCGCTTTAATTCAGTGAGTCATCGCGGACGGGCCTATTATTTTCGTTTTGTTGACAAGAATACTCCGATCGCGGAAGATAACGATTTTTTTTTTCTAGTCTTTAACAATAAGCAATTGTCGAGGCTTTCATGTGCGAGTCTTGTCGAGACAGGATCATCATCATTTGTTATCAGTGCACGTACACAGACACACACGACGTACACGACGAGTGCTGAAGAACAATTAATTACATTTGCAATTGGTTAGTTTCGTCGAGAAGAGTTTTCGCAAAAACGTAGGCCGCGACAAGATTCGTTCAATAATTGTTGTTCCACTTTTGTCACATTGAAAACAGACGTAGACTCTGGACTGCTGATAAAAAAAGAAAAACATTTTTTATTGCAGTGTAATAAAGTGACGTTTTGTGTGACACAGATTGAAGAAAATCGCTGATCCGCTAAAATGGATGCTGGATTTTCGTCGTACCACAACGGTGGTCCTGCTCGGGAGCAGGATTTCGGTAGACTGTCTCAAACCATCGGGACCTCGATATTGAAAATATCTCAGAATGGTAAAGGTTTTTGGATTTACAGAATTCGAGGAGGAATTTTAAGAAACTAGAAATACATATCTTGCTATACTTGTTTTGCAGTATCTTCCATGCAGAAGATGGTCAATCAGTTGGGTAGTTCCACTGATTCTCAGGAGCTCAGAAATCAGCTGTAAGTTGCGCGAGCTTAGAACAAAGTATAAGAGTGTGTTATATATTTGGTAACACTGTTCGATCTTTGTTTTATAGTCACCAGATACAGCATTATACACAGCAATTGGCAAAAGATACCAGTGTTCATCTTCGAGACTTGGCTATATTGGCAAGTAACTCTGGCTCCACAAGCCCTGGCGAACAGAGGCAGCGTAAGATGCAAAAAGAACGCCTTCAAGAAGAATTTACAAGCGCACTGAACTCTTTCCAAGTAAATATTGACAAATGCAGTTCTCAAATTTTAACCAGTAAGTGTATTATTTGTTGATAAATATATTGCTGTTTATGAATTCAGGCGGTGCAAAGGTTGGCCGCTGCCAAGGAAAAAGAAATGGTCCGAAAAGCTAAGGCCAGCGCGGGGATCCCACCGTTTGGCGAAAAGAAACAGGAAACGCTTATAGAACTGCAAAACAGTAGATATTCGAATGACGCGAAACTACAGCAACAGGAACAACTGCAGGAACAAATGAACCTACGAATGTTGGAGGAACAAGAAGCCAGCATAAGACAATTAGAGGTAATTCTTTTTTTTTGTCGCAAGTGAAATTCACATTTTCAATCATATTTGCAAATGTAATCGTATTTTTTGTTGTTGTGACAGAGCAATATTAGCGACATCAATCAAATATTCAAAGATATCGGAGCGTTGGTTTACGATCAAGGAGAAGTAATCGATTCTATAGAAGCCTCAGTTGAGAGAACTGAGGTGTCTGTTACCGAAGGTGCTGCGCAAGTAAGGCAAGCAAGCATGTATCAGACCAAATTGCGCAAAAAGAAGTGTATTCTCTTGGTGATAGGAGTTGTCGTGTTGGCGATTTTGATTGGAATCATAGCCTGGCAAAGCTAAATGTAAAAACATTAATATATAGCATTTATTTTATATATATATTTATACAATAGTGTACACTCACACACACACACACACAACCATACAGAATATTAATATGTAATGCTATTAAAAAAAAAAAAAAAACACCTGGCCTGGAAACGTAGATAAAGTTCGTAGTGACGTTTCCTGTCCAAAAGTTAATCGCTTTAAAGAAAGAGCATTGTCATAGAAAGAAAGATATGATAAAGAGATTGTGATAATCATCGGTGCGGAGCTCTGATTGTGTTTGAGCAGAGTTTAAATGATATCTGATTATATTATTAGTGATATATTACATATTTAAGATTGTTGCAGTCCACATTTATATACTGTTCATTACTCATTATAATATAAAGTTGTCATTGTTCATACTGATATTAACTGTATGTATCATATTAAATGTAACGCGTATATATATCTAATAATAATTTATAAGTAATTGAATCGTTGTGCGATCACATGTAAAGATAAGCGTATGTTATGTGCGTATATATATGTGTGTGTGTGTCTATTTGTACATGATGTAAAGTATGCTCGTTGTGTGTCTGACTGCGAACGCAATTATAGCGTGTGTACTGTAAAATATCTTAAAAATTATTCCCAGAAACTTTTTGTGCGAGATAATGAGAGTGAAAGAGAGAGAGAGAGAGAGAGAAGGAAAGAAGTGTTAAAAAAATAAAAACATTGTAACATTTTAAGAAAGTCAGAAGATTTATATGTAAGCTAATGTACTATACTTTTTTTTTTTTTTAGTTTAAGAATGTTGATTTTTATTTCTCACAGAATATTAAATAAATAATATATACAAAACAATTTGGAATAAATACGTTGAACATTTTTAATTCCTTGCGATCGACCACACGACGTTTCACCGAGCTAATTTCATTCGCAAAAATAAAAATGAAGGGTTGTGTTTCGAAGTGCGTAGCCTTGTTCCAGATTACGCTAGTGTAGCGCACGCTGCGCCACATAGAGCCGCATATGCGCGGAAGAAGAGCGTGCGATTGACGTCAATCAATCAGGTTGGTTGACCGTAATCGACTTGACAGAGTGTGTGTAGTGTTGTGTAAAAAAAGTGCGTTTGCTGTATTTTACGCGTATAATTATGAGTTGTGGATTTGTTACCTGTGGCCCGAACGAGGCTCTCGTTGTTTCAGGTAATCGAGCGATTTCTGATCTATTAGAAATTGTATTACGCTCTTTACGTTTGCATGCGTTTACGTGCACTTATCTCTGATATTCCGTAAGAGAAAAAAATGGGAGAAGCTTTTCCGCCTGCGAGTTAATTGATTTTAATGAGCGATGTTGGGGGAGGGGGGAAGTGCGGAGGAATGCGAAATCTATTAAGAGTTGTGTACACACACATCGTATACATAACACACTACTTTACGTATGGAAAATTTATCGTTTGGTTCATATACGTACCTTTGTATAAAAACGCATATAATTTTTAATTTTAATTTGACTATTGTTTTGTTGGTGATATAATGTGGAGTAGTGTTTGCACAGTTGTCAGTAATTCTGAAGTTTGAATTGACAACAATGCGAACAGAGAGGATCACCAGGTGATCACAACTGTGTTGTAATATTGTTTTAGAGAACTATAGTTTCTTTTTATAAATTATATTCAAACTTTTGTTTGTGAAGGATGTTGCTACAGCAAACCTCTTTTGGTACCTGGAGGAAGGGTATTTGTTTGGCCCCTAGTGCAACAAGTACAAAAGTGAGTGTAAAAGTGCTATATAATTGACTATAAAATGTAATAAACTATAACAAGAAACTTATATACAATTGTTTTATAGAATTTCTTTGAACACAATGACGTTACAAGTTGAAAGCCCAACAGTATACACCTGTCAAGGAGTACCAATATCTGTAACAGGCATAGCACAGGTATTTGAAGGAATATGTTGTGTTCTAACTTGAATCTACAGCTTGCTTGAAAACTTAGCAGTCACGGCAGTAATAAATTTATTATTGACTAATAAATTTATTATTGACATTATTTGTATTTTAAAAGTTTGATTTACAAATATTTGTTACTTTTCTTAATTTAGAAGTTATCTGTATATTGCAAAACATTGTTTGGCACTAGGTAAAAATTCAAGGACAAAATGAGGAGATGTTATCTACGGCATGTGAACAATTTCTCGGAAAATCTGAGGAAGAAATACACAATATAGCTCTTGTCACTTTAGAAGGGCATCAACGTGCCATAATGGGCAGTATGACTGTAGAAGTAAGCTAAGATTGATTGAAAAAGCAAGAAAACTAATTGACATTTACAGTTAACTTTTTACAATCAATTATAAAGATAATCAGCATTAAAAGTTTTTATTTGATTGCGAAATTTAAATCTTTATTGCAGGAAATTTACAAAGATCGCAAAAAATTTAGCAAGGAAGTTTTTGAAGTTGCGAGTAGTGATCTAGTTAATATGGGCATTACTGTCGTGTCGTACACACTGAAAGATATTCGGGATGAAGAAGTAAGTTTGTATTATATTTCTTTGTCCTACGAACAATAACTGAAATAACACACAAATTTTAATGACAAAAACATAAGAGTGTATACCTAAGCATCAAATATTTTCAAATACAAAAAAAATATATTAACAACATACAATACAAAAATATAATCTAGCCTATCTATATTTGATCTAATAATAATACACACAATTAATATACATCTCCAAGGTTACAACCGACGTACTGAAGTGAAAATTAGCTTGCAAAAGACCCCCTTTAAGTAATTAAAAAGTGATGTCAATAATTGATAATAAAAAAGTTATTTGTTTGTTAATATAGTTAAATCATACATATTGCAAATATTGAATTCTTTTTTGTTTTGCAACTTGCAGGGGGCAAAGGTATGTTAAAAATTTTATTTTATCACTGTTATATCTGATGTGTCTCAGCACACCGCTATGTCTTCTGACGATGTTATCGTCAAATTTTCCAGATTCTCTAGAAAATATAATTTCTACAGTCTACTTGTATCGCTTATTCTAACAATGGCACAATCGTGCTTACGTGCAATAATTTCTTTACTAAATACACATCATATCACTGTTTTAGTTCAATATTAAAATATTTTTAAATAGCGAGAAATGTTAGTGTGACATTCTCTGTTTCAAATATTATAATATCATAATATTTCTTTAGTAAAAAATTGTATTTTTAATGAAAGTGCAGTTTATAAAATTATATTACTTTAGTCAAAAACTTCTTTTTACTATTAAAAAAATAACAGGATAGTAAAACCAGTGCTAAAATTTCTCAAAAAAAAATATTAAAAATATTTTATAACTATTTAAAAATACTGTTTGATATTGCATCAGACCAGTGATATGTATACACACACACACACACACACATATATGTTGCCTTTATGTTACTTAAACATTGCTTACTCAAATGCTAAGATCATTGTATAACATTTCATTGTATTACTTGTGTAAATTCCTCATTATGTAGAAAGCTCATTTATAATATTTATAGGGCTACCTGCAAGCGCTCGGTATGGCACGCACAGCAGAAGTGAAGAGAGACGCTAGAATAGGCGAGGCGGAAGCTCGCAGAGACGCTCAGATTAGAGAAGCTATTGCCGAGGAACAAAGAATGGCTGCGCGTTTCTTGAACGACACAGAAATCGCAAAAGCGCAACGTGATTTCGAACTAAAAAAAGCTGCTTACGACGTTGAAGTTCAGACCAAAGTAAGATTTTTATTGTACATATTTCTTTTTTGGCACGCGTTGTCTTTGTAAGCAGTTTTACGTAAAGACGTTGGATCGTTTGTTTAGAAAGCCGAGGCAGAAATGGCTTTCGAACTGCAAGCAGCGAAAACTAAGCAAAGAATTATGGAAGAACAAATGCAAGTGAAAGTCGTAGAACGTAGTCAAGAGATCGCTGTACAGGAGCAGGAAATGATGAGGCGCGAAAGAGAATTGGACGCCACTGTACGACGTCCCGCCGATGCGGAGAAGTACAGGTAGGTTTTTCGCGCTCGCGCGCGCTTACCGAAGTTTACGTTGTTTTTATCGGGCAAACGATCTGGTTTTTCCAGATTAGAAAAAATGGCCGAAGCGAACAAATTACGCCTCGTTATGGAGGCGGAAGCCGAGGCCGAAGCTATCAAAATACGCGGTGAAGCGGAAGCCTTTGCTATCGAAGCGAAAGCCAAAGCGGAAGCGGAACAAATGGCGAAGAAAGCTGCCGCGTGGAACGAGTACAAGAGCGCGGCTATGATCGATATGATGCTGGATACACTTCCAAAGGTATGCTAATCTTTAGGTGGATATGTTCGCTTGCAAGAACTGCCGCTGCGACGACTTTAGAACGATACGTTTGAGAAGAATAATTGAAGTTTATAAGACGCGGAGTCAACAAATTAAGCTCAATTATGTTTTGCGCAGTCATTCAATCAGCGCTCCGCACTCTAAAAGTCAACGTCTCTATTACATTCTGGATTAAACCATCGGTTCTTAATGATTAAAAATATATGTTGACTTTAATTTTCTTTAGGTTGCTGCCGAAGTAGCTGCCCCTCTTTCCCAAGCAAAGAAGATAACCATGGTCTCGAGCGGCAACGGTACCGTCGGTGCCGAGAAACTGACCGAAGAAGTCTTCAATATCGTACAGCGTGTTCCGGAACTTGTTAAAAATTTAACAGGCGTGGACATTTCGAAGGTACAGTACGCACAAAAAAACGACTCGCGACTTTATGCGCGTCATAAAAATATCGATTAAACTTATTTTAAAAAACTTTACTTTTTCAGTCGGTCCACGCCGCGTAAATTGTGCAATGTTTACACATGAAGAACTTAAGCTTCATCATCCGTTGTTCTTTGAAGTAGATTTATTAAAAAAAAAAAAAAAAAAAAAAAACTTTT
>QVNV01004247.1:0-11137 GCA_014825455.1 Pseudomyrmex pallidus | reverse complement strand
TAGACCTTCACAGCCTTACGGACTAAAGTTAGAGGTAGTCGAATTAACAACGAAGAAATGTAGTGGAAGATGATCAAAACAATAAACTGTGATCGAAACGTTCCACTACATTTCTTCGTTGTTAATTCGACCACCTCTAACTTTAGTCCGTAAGGCTGTGAAGGTCTAATTTAGCTATTTAATAAATATAAATAATAAATATAAATATTATGCAATACATGTATCTTGCACAATAATTTGTTGCATACAATAATTTGCCGCTGCTGCTTTTCTCCGAAAAATCCAGACGGCTTTGCACCCCACGTAATATCTATTTTTTATAATACATTATGCAATATATAAATAATATATATATTATACAATATGTTACATAACGCATAATATCGTAAAAACCAACTGTGAACAAAATCTATTCAGATTCATCTCTTCAAATTATCAGAGAGAAGATAAGTGATTACATCGTCACAATCAAATATAAAAAACAAAAACGTCGACGCACAAATTTGTTCGACGCGCAACAAATTTTCCGCGTGCTTTCCGGCTCGCGTAATGCGTCGGAGGCATGCGAGTCCGCGGATAAAATTGGGTATTGGGTTATTCTCGCGCGACGCATAATTTGCGTCGGTATAATGTATTAAGGCGAATTAACGGCGCGAACCGGATCGATTGAACGATTAAAACCGCTCTCCGGCGAATGCGGGCGTGCCTACCGCGCGCATGTCGCGATAAATCGCCGAGAGAGAGAGAGACGCGTACATCGCGCGCAAAACGAGACGAACTCTCGGCGACGTAAAGGAGGAAGACTTTATCTGACGGGTGAAAGTACCATTAATCGAGTAAACTGTATTGCGGACAATTTATTAACGGGGACGTACCCGGGCAGAGAGAACCCAACAATATGCGGGCATGATTTACGTCGCTCGAGCGGGATATCGAGCCGCGGATCGGCGGAATTCCTTTCCGACCGCTCTTCGATGCCAGATACGTTATGCGACACGATACTTTACGCACGCGCGCAATAAACGCGGCGCGTTTCTTTTTTTTTGTCTTTGTATACAACCGCAGCGGCGCGTTATCGCCAAGTTGGAATTGGATGCGAAATGTGTCTCGCGCATATAATCTAACCGTTTGAATCTAAATCCACGTGGAGAAATAATCGCGGTAATTGGTCCGGAGCGGACACGCAGCAGCATTTGCCGTAGCGGCGAGACAAGTGACGTTATATGAGGCGACCCGACGTCTGTTGGCTAATTGAATTATTTTTTATTGTCTTTATCTGGCGAGTGCAAGTACATTTGGTTAAGTGTCGAGAGTAGAGCAACGTGTAAACGATATTCCCCGAGTGACAATGTGTGTCGCATAGCCAAAAATATCGCGCGAACTCAAAAACCGTAAGAAAAAAAATATCGCACGTCTTGCTAATAACTTATCTCTGTCTCGGCTTTTGCTTGCTCTCATCGCGACGTTGTTATTAATCGGAGAATATTTCGCGAGTAACGCGAATATAAAAAAAATTCTAAAAATTGTGAAATATTTGTGCAATTTGTTCGAGCGAGAGAGAGAAACAAAACCGTCGCTTCGACGAATATCGGTTTTCCAATGCCGCGGTGCCAGTCGCGGTGAAATGAATAAACGCGATCGCAGAATTATTTTTTCGCAACTTGTTGCTCGATCGACTTTCGAACACGGGAGCTCCGCGACCGAGAATGTCAACCGCCGTAATTTGACGGATGACACGCGCCGTCGCGGCCGGTGGTCCTCCGTGTCAGTTTAACAAGACGGGCTCTTACACGCGCGATTATACACGACAACGAGCTCTCGGAAATTATTAGATGACGATCTCCCGTCGTTATTTCTCGGCGTCGCGATTGCAGTCGTCTTCGATATACGCGATAGTGACGTTCGCTCCGCTCCCGCGCGCTGCGTGCAATAACGAGGTGCCCCGTAATTGTTTATTCGGAGGCCGAAATTTTATTTCGGTTGTAATCCAATATGTAATTCGCGGCGGGATGTTTCGAAGGAGAAATTTTGTTCTTTTTTTTTTTTTGCGTTGCGGTTGAAATTTGCGCATGCACGTGAGGAGAGCCCGAGGAGTGCCGACAAAGGGCGCGCGCTCTCTCAGGCCTTAGACCTTCATTTGGCGAACCGGTAGTCGCTGATGATTGTTGCAACTTGGTCGCGTTTACGGGTTAAGTCCCGGCGCTCTCCTCTCGCAACCCGATACTTTGCAGCCGGGCGTTTTCATCGCTCGCGATTACGGACCCTCCGCAAAATCGGCTTCCACCTCGCCACGCACCATCATCGTTCTCTTCTCCGGACTGACCTAACCCAATTTCGGTTAAACCGCGGGAAAAAAGCGCAGAAACTGAACACCGAACGCGCGCGCGCACACACGCACACACACGCGCGCAATTTCACGTGCGGATTTAAACTTCGTGAAACACAAATGCGAACACAATTAAATTGATTACGTTCAAAATTGAAAGGTTGCGCAAACGCTGTTAACAATTTTAATTACTTTTAAATAGTTGCTAGCTTTCTCTCCCTCCCCGACGTTGTTAATAAATGCAACTCGCTTTTTCGCGAATTCAATTTCAAACACGAGCCGCTCGGCGCGTATGCCAACGTTATTTCGCGGTACGGTGACTGTCAGGCATTCGCGTCACAAATATGCAATTAAAAGCAAATATAAACGAATCCGTTCCTCCCTCATTACACTTATCGCCGAGCCAAATCGTCAAATTTGATTGCTTGCTGAAGCTTTCGTCGCGACTGCCATCCCACTGCGAATGTATAATAATAATAATTATTATTATTATCTCCGCGTAATGAATATGTAATGTCGCGGTCGTAACCGCGCGCGCAAACGGGGGAGTGTGCCGTAAGTCAGTCTCTGCCGCGAGACCGCCAAGTCGAACGGAGGGGGAACAGGCGATTAATAATTTAATCGCGTTTCACTTAAAGTAAAAAAAAAAACTCGAATGCTGTCCGGTGAAAAATCCGCCGATTATTGACGCGATAAGAGCGACAAAGTGTTGCGGAAATCGCGCGAGATTCTTAAAATCGACGGTGCGCGGCAAACACATACACTCGGTCGATTAATCTGCTTCTTTCACACCCGGTCGATTAATCTACTTCTTTCTTGCAACGCGGTCGTGTGTGTGTGTCGCAACCGCGCGCGGTGTGAGCAGCGATTAACGAGCGTTCGCGAATCGACGAATTGCGAAGGAAAATCGAAAGTGAGGCACACAAGAGGCTCGCGACGACGGGAGAGAATAACTGACCCTTCTGATCCCGCTCCTCGATTAATTGCGAGCACGGGATTTCCTCGGGCTTTCTCCGAGAAACTCGGTGATTTGCGAATATATTAATGCGCGCGCCGCACGCTCATTATTTCCGCATTAAGTCGTTGCGAGAGTTAATTCGCGGTTCGTGCGATCCGCGTGTGTTTCTTTTTTTAAATACGCGTACGTATTATTGATTGAAGGTGCGATTTCGTGGCGATTACAGTCGCGCGACTGTAGTGAATCATCGAACTCCGCGTCTCTATTTCAACGACCCGCGTGGAATTCGAATCCTCCGCGCGCGCGCGCGCGCTTCTACTTAATGAATCAATTAATCCCGGCGATAAATGCGCCTCATTTATACCGGCTGGGAGCCGCGACGAGCTCCCGAGAGAAGCTCCCGTCTAACGCGCGGTCGACCGAATGTTAATCATCTTTTATCGCCGAGCGATTTTTTTGACGTTTGAAGGAAAAAAAAAAGAGAGAGACGGGACTCGGTGCCTGGCGAAAGACAGCGGACGATTGTGCGGACGAATCGGAGATTTACGAGCAAGACAAAAACGGGAAAATCAATTGTGGCCTGTGGCGTATCTTATCTCGCCGTTGAAAATACGATTTTACAAGAGCGCGCACGAGGTTTCGACATTCCTCGCGCTCTTGAGATTTATCTCTCGCAACGCTTAAATCACTTCGATAATGAGCACGCGAGGTTAACGCGCGCATCTCCAACATCTAGAGATCTCTCTGCTCTGATCAAACAGACGTATAATATCGTATAATAAATTTGTTGAATTATGCGCGCGCTGTCTGATCTCGCACACACACAGACTGTTGATCTCGGCCGCGAGATCGACACTCATCCCAAGGCAAATTTATTTTCAAGATGTCGCGTGTTTGCCTTGCATTTTGATTTCCGGACTGGATACGTGCAATAAATAATTTCTTCAACGATCTTATCTCTTATTGAGTTTGAGATCTTATCGCGAATTTGCAACTCAATTGCGACTAAGTAACACGACGGAAAAAAATTGTTAGGTAAGAAGAGAACAAAAACGCGTTCGTCTCGAAACGCTTATCGAATTTATATGCAGTGATGTGCGACCGCCATTTTTTACGACGGAGACAATTAGTCGTCTCGTCTTTAAGTTACCTCTCGCGCCCGTCAAGCAACAATGGCCACGTATAAAGCCCTAAGAGGACGACGACGAAGAGAGGGTTGCGGTCAATCGCCATCGATCATCGCTTCGAAGGCGTTTAAGGGGGTCTTTAACAGTCGCCACAGCCCATACTAATTTCTTCCTCGTAAAAATTACACTGTGAAAAAAAAATGATGATTTTCAATCAAAGCCTCGCGAACTGCAACAATCTCGCGTCATTGAATAATTTTTACGATCAAAGTACAATATAAAAATAACTTCACAATTTTAATAAAATACAAAATTTAATTTTCATTTCGCAACCGTTTCGCGTTTCTTCGACTTACAGGCGAGGGTATCGTAACGATACCCTCGCGCGAAAAAATCGGCGCGATATAAACTCCAATCCAAGCGCGTCGCCGTAATTGCCGAGGTGCAAGAACGCCGCGAACGTAATTTGCATCTCGCCGCAATCGCCGTCCAGTTTTAGTATCCCGCGCACTTAGCATTAGCATAAGTTCTTAGCCGCCTCTGTTGTGGGAACAGTAGTGGGTTTGAAACATGATTGCTTGTTACAGATGCGCAATCGTATCGCGCGCGCGCGCGTATTTTATTGTTTTTCGAAATGCAATTTACGCGCCGAGAAGCAATTGCGGAGTTTGAAGAAACAAGATCAATTAATTTGTCGAGTGCCGATACGAGAATTTTCTTCTTTCTCGTCTTGTTTCCTCGTCCGGAAACGCCGATCAATCGACAGTCTCGTGTGTGACGTGCACGCCATCGAGTCACTTGCGACCGTAAAAGTCGGGGAGTGTCTGTTGCTCACTCGAGGGCAGATGTGAGACATGCGAAAGAAGTCGCTTTTATGGGCGACGAAAAATAGTGCAGTGAACCGAGTGGCGAGTGACAACAGACGACGGGATGAATTTATAGCCGGGGGGTGGAGGGGGAGATACGCGGTTGCGAAATCGACGAGCACGAAAATACCCGCTTGACTCGCGAGAGCTTGACTGTGTCGGCGGCAGCGACGACGTCTCGAACGGAAGGAACGAGAAGAGAAAAGACACGTTGTCGTCGAGCTCATCTCTCGCTCTTAATCGCGCAAAAAACGCGCTCGCGCTACGTTCCGTGTTCGGGCAAAGCCGCGCGCGAGGAAGACCTGATGGAGTCGTAAAGTCGTGTTTTCCAGCGTTCGCGCGGGACACATTCCTTACGAACGAGCGCGCGCGCGCACACACATGCCGGTGGTATTTAATTTGTGTTACCGAGATGTGTGTGTTGAACAAATTGAAAGAACGATATGGAGCGCGCGGATATAATCGAGGCGAAAAAGCGTGTGAAATATAAGCGGTCGAGCGAATTGTGCGAAGAAAAAAAACGTTTAATTGCCGGGCGCGAGACTTTCCTCTCCGCGTTTCCTTATCTCGCTCGAGAGATCGCTCGATATATCGCCGTTTCGCTCACCCACGCTCGATTTGGTCGCAGTCAGTCGCGCGCTGATTGTGATAAATGTACAAGTTTGGGAACCGCAAGAGAGGTCATGCACACAGCCCGGGGGGAGGGAGGGAGAACGCGCAATAAATGTAAATGCGATATGTCCACCTTTTTTTATCTCGCGATACGAATACGCGATAAAGCGGGGAATGCGCGCAATTCCCCGATCTCTCGTTATTACGACATCGCGCGCTGGATATATTCCGTCGCGTATATAAATTCCATTCGGGGCATGTGTCTCGCGCGCGTTGCCAATATTATCGGAGGAATGAGAGAGAGAGAGAGAGAGAGAGAGAGAGAAAAGTTATCTTCCATATATAATATATAAGATATTATCGAGAGAACAAATCTCCGAGGCGCGAAGTGGCCGGCGGATTTATTACGTCGAGCCGATATTCACGTCGCGATCGAATGATTAAATACCGCGATCGAAGTAATCGGACAGCGTCAAAATGTATCGACAAGCGTTTTCGAGAAACGTTATCGAGAACGTTGCGCGCGGAGTGCAATTTAATTATTTCGCGGGGAATATATTAAACCGCAAATTCATTTGGATTTTTTTTACAGACTCTGCGTCCGTTGAACATACATTTTATTTACAACAATTTTTTTTTACATATTCGCGGGGGATATATTTTTAACAAACACACGCAGTTGAAAGGGCGTAAAATCTGTAACACGAAACCCGCTTTCTCTCGAGGTCGAACTACAGCTTCTATTTACTTCTCGCGCGGATGAGAGTTCGAGACGCTAGAGATGAGCGACGTCAAAACACTCCGCAAGTTTAGACACGGGGTGTCTCACAAAAGAGACTTTTCTCCGTGGCGCTGTGTACAAAAATAAAGACCCTTCCGTCTCGCATCACTCGGAAGAAGAGGAGATATTCGCAAAGATGTCGTCGCGACGCCACGCTCCAGTTTTCTTCCCTCTATTATTATTTCGCGCGACCTCTTCTCCGCCGATGGCCCCCGTCGATGGGAGATAAAAATCTCTTATCTCGGTCTTTCGCGCATCTCCTCTCCAAAACAAATACTCCTCGCGCAAATCTTCTCTTTCTCGCAGACAGTTCGGTCAGTAATACGCTTCTAAGTTAATCCCCAAGTGAGTCAGTTTCCTGTCACAGTCGGTCGAGCCACACTTGGCCGGGTATCAAATACTCGTCTCGCAGACACCTCGCGCGCAGAGCCGCGCGCGAGAGAGCATCACGACGCGAAAAGCGTTGATGCGCGAGCACAAAGTGTGCGACGCGCGCGAACTTAGGTTGTATATAAATAAAACGCGGCTTCCGCGATACCGAAATACGCTGATTTATGAGATTTCTCTGGTCCAGCGCGCGCGCGCGAGCGCGTCCAGCAATATCGGGCGTACGAAGAGAAGCAACTGGGTTAACAACCGATCGTTAAGTTTTCTCTGGAATGATTCGTTTGATGGATGACGAGAACGCGCGCGCGTCTCCTTTACGAGCGGACGATACGAAAAGCAGCGTGACGAAAGACGCGCGTTGGGAGATTAGAATTTTCTTCTTTCGGACGGATATTAATGCACGTTGCAACGCCCCGGTAGCTTAATGCGTTCTTAAACGCGCGAAATATATCAATTTACACGCGCGAGGAATTCTTTTTTTTTTTTATTATTATTTTTTATCGTCGAAGCGACGCCGCGCTCTCGCATCGATCGCGGCTTTCGTTCGAATTGAAAGCCCCGCCCTTTCTGCGTTTGGCAAAAGAAATTTTTCGGAGCGGTCGTTAAGAGGCAGACCTAAGTGACGGCCGGCGCAACTCGAAATTAAAGAAGCGGTCCGGCCTAAGACCCTCGCATTTCACGACGTTTGTAATAACGTTTAGCGCGAGACCGAGTTCCCCCTCGCAAACAATTCGCGCGGTCGAGCGCGAAACGCGGCTCGCGCGGGAGTAAATTTAAGTAAGTACGGGGTTTGTGCCGAAAGTGCAGAGGCGATCCCGCGCGTGCATTTTCACTACTACGAGGATAATCCCACGCTACGTGCGTGTGTTTCTTTTCTGGAAACGTACGTCGCTCGTGACAGAATATTCGGGACCGCAAAAGGGAGAGGCCCCTCCCCCCTCGAACGATCCTCCTCGTCATCGCAATGTCGCGCGCTTGACATTCCGGAAGAAAGACGAACATGAATAACAAATGAGAAGAGCGCCGCAATAATATACATTATACATGAAAGCGCGCGGCGCGCGTTTCATGTTCGGATTCCATTTGCGTGCGCTTTGTTTTACGAGCCCTCTCCTTGGTGCGCAATAAAAAAAAAAAAAAAATACGAACACATAGAGGGATCAGACGGAATGAATGTTACGCAATGGAGCGATAAAATGATCGCTCGGAAGACAGTTCGGCGCGGCGGATTTTCTTCTCCGATGAGTAACTAGACGAGTTGGTTTTTAGTTTCGAAACTTCGGAGCGGCGGCGAACCGACGTTTTTGAATTGACGTCGTAACGAGCCAGCAAAGCGAACGATGCTGCCTCGTCATTCTATTTCTCTGTAAGTTGTTGAACACCTTGGTGAAAGGTGTGAATTGTTGCATTGGATAGAGGTTGTTCGTGAAGAATCTACGGCATATAAGAGCCCCGATTGCGCGCACATTAGCCGGACGTGCCGCGTGTCGGAGATTGCGTTTTCGCAGGACTCGCTTTTATCTCCCTTTTCGCGATTCGCGTAAATTAATGTATATACGCGAGCGAGCTTGTAAACGCGTTGTCAGGAAAATCGCGTGTTACGTCAGCATCGTTCGTTGAATTACAATTAGCGTCTTGGAGCGTTGGTTAAAAAAAAAAAAAAACTAATCTCGACGAGCTGTTAATTAAAATCCAAGATTAAAATAAATCTCGAAGCTACGGTCTGTAATATTTTGTAAAACGCGAACAAATTGTATTTTTTCTACTTATTGTTATTTAAACTTATATAAACCTGATCGCAATGTAAATCGAGATGTTTCGCACAAGAGCGAAAAAAGTTTTTTCAATAAAAACCGCGGTGGTTTATAATAAAATGAAAACTCTAATGACTGATTTCGATTCTCGCGGGATTCGATTTCCATCGGGCGTGTTTTAATTTTGAATTTTTTAATTTTGGTTTTCTCAGAAGTTTGTTTTCTAATTAATTAAAAAAAAAAAAAAAAAAACCCACACACAATTTATTTTTCCAGAGTATCTTCTTCGTTCACTCGACGAAACTCGAAGTAACTGCAACTCCGTAAGACGGTTTGAGTCTTAAAAAGGTGACCTGAATCCTTCGATACCGCCGAAGTCGACCAGTTATGCGTCCGTCCATTAGTTATCGCAAAAGCGGTGCTCCAAGTGCCGCACAGATTCGAGATGGCTTTTTTTCTTTTTTATTTCTTTCTTTTGTTTCTTTTTTTTTAATACACGAACCTTTCTCCGGACCGTCATAAAATGTACAAAGAGAGAAAAGCGATACACAAAAATGTATGTTTAATGAACTGCGGGGAATCACTTAAAGCTTTTTCCCCTACAAACTATGCAAATAGACAGACTATGAGATTTCCTCGACAAATCAACGACACGAGTATCGAATTGTTGGGAGTAAGCGGAGATTTTTTGCTTTTTTGGGGAGGAATGACAAACGCGCGCAAACGAAGAAGATAGGCGATATCGGACCGGACTTTGACGAGGGTAACAGCTGACGCGAAAAAGGGTCGCACAGTCGACATCTCTGCCAAGAGAGTTATATAGACGACAGACACGAGAAAACATATATTTCTCCTCGCCATTGTTTTGTCCGTCTCATTTTCGTTCACGTCTGCGCGACGAACGACGAGCGTGGCGACGTCGAAAATTGTGCGCGCACGCACAATCGCAAAAACCGAATTGAAACTCGACTGATTGAAACTCGCAGCGGCGACATAAGTAAAACGCGAATGCTGACAAAGCGAGAGACGACACTCGCTGTAGCGAAATTCGAAGATGCATCATCTGATGGAATTCTCGCGGCCGGTTTCAGACACCGCGTTTAGACACCGAAAAGAGACCGACGCGACCAGAACGCGCTTGAGTCACGCGCGCGCGTGTCATATTTTCGGTCACAGCTGAAACGCGCGCGCCTTGGCGTTTCCCTTCCTCCGGATGATTAACATGTGTAATAAATACATGGGAACGTGACTTTGTGTGCGAAACGGAATTTCTGAGACGAAATTAACCCGAGAATGGTCTCTCCGGTTTTTTTCGTCAACAATTGACCGATGTTTTTTTTTTTACAGTTAAAGTCATTGTTACTCGGCACATGTTGCAAATTATTGATCGTTCTACAATTTATCGATATCTAATTGCACCACGGCCGTAGGTTCGATTTATTTTCTGAAAAAAAGCGAAGAGAAATCGAGAAAATAAAAACAAACCAAAAGTGGGACATTAAGCAGGTTATTGCGACAGGTTTTTTTCCAAGTTTTCCTAGGATGTAAGAAAACACTCGAGATGACTCGATGTTCTCGGATTAACAAACACACGTTTCGCACGTGGTTAAACAAATTAAAGGATTTAAAAGGACGTTAATACGCACGGGAGAAGCGCGAGATCCGAGTTTGTCTCGAGTTTCTTTCACACGTGACAAATGAAGATGTCACGAAATCTCTGCTTTGCGTGAGGCACCTGCGCCCGCAACGACGCGGTGCAAGAAAGACGAAGAAGAAAGAGACGCACACATTACATTCTCACAGATCGCGGCAGTTAGATCCCAATCTGGAGCGAGGAAAGGAGACACCCAGTTATCGTGTTTAATGGTTTCCTCGAGGCGACGCCAGTTCGAGCGTCCGAACTGATGCTGCTACCAAAATCGCGCCACCCCCCCGTTTCCTCGCGAGCGAGAGACGGAGACCCCACGCAAGATTAACGACTACGACGACCGACTGAAATCGTGAACGGGAAAACGTTGCGTCAGCGCGCGGACATGCCCATCATTTTAATGGGCACCGTCTCGACGTGTGTGGGTCCTGTTTTCGGGATTACACCTGGTCCGGAGTGGCTTGTCTCGCTCTGACAGGTGTCGACGAGAACTGTCAGTCGCGCGAACGAGCGGAGCGCCGCTAAGCTTCTTAGTGAAATGAAGTGAAAAACTCGAGAGCGCGCGGCGAGCAGCAATTAACGCAATCTCGAACAAAAAGTATCGCGTTAAGGAAGAAAGCGGCGACTCTGTATCGCGCGAGCGACGCGCATTCCACCCCGTCGTTTTTTTTCTTTCGC
>QVNV01004246.1:0-17655 GCA_014825455.1 Pseudomyrmex pallidus | reverse complement strand
TCGGATTAAGTTTCAAACGCGTTACTCGCATCTTTTATTTCAAAACTACATTAATTATAATTTAATTATAAGCAAAATAGAAGTACTGAAAAGCATTGTTCGAAACATATCGCATTTGTTTATTTTAATCATAATGTATTTAAAAACCAATTTATATATCAGGATACGGGGTTATTGGAATTTTCGAGCTGATGAATGCTTGTTTCAAAATACGAAATTAAATAAAAGAGTTGAAATTATCAACGAGAGAAATAACACGGTAATAATACGGAAATAATAAGAGCAAAGCGCTCTGGGTGTGTAATCAAATTATGAAATTCGAATTGAATTTTATGCAAAAATCTATACCAGATGCTTAGGTTGTTTCTCTCGGTGATAATTTAATAATCAAAGAGCCCGTACGACTTGTAAAATTTGTATACTTGTTATGAGAATTTATATTTGAAACTTTTAATGTACCTACAATTTTATTTAAGTTCGTCGACCGATTTCTTATCGAATTTGCATCTTTGCGAAATATACGGTACACACAAAAATTTAATACCGTGTGTTACGTCCTGAGACTCGACGTGTATATAATGGCCGTTGTTTAAAATTCAATATATAAATACAGAAACGAAAAAAAGCTGAAACAAATGTGCGATCCACACCAAAAAACGCGGGAAATTTTGTCATCTAAGTCAGAAAAGTGTCCGCATACATACATTTCACGTATATTCAACATTTCAACGAATAAATGACATTGAAATCAAACCAGTCCGTCCAGGGATCAAACATATAGTATATAGAGGGTGAATCTTTAATATTTTGAACTGTTGCGGAAAAACAAATTGAACTAAGGAAAACGAAAACACAACTGTTATTATTTTGTAGGGAAAAAGGTTAATATACATATATATATGTATAAAGAAGCTTCCACAAGCGCATCTTTTAACTGCGTAAACACACATATGTGAGCAGTAACATGTAAGGGGAGAGGAGAACAAAATTATTTGGATCTCGGCGATACATGAGGACACACATCGGAAATTACGAGCAGAAAACGCATTCTCCGTTCGCATCCATTCAATCTGCAAAATTGTCGTCGGACACATAAAAATATAAGATCGTTTCGTACTGGCCGAAAATTGTATCTGTTGGAATTCATCCGATTGTTTGAACGTCAAAATCTGATTTTGAAAGATCTCGTTTTGAAATAACAATTTAATTACATAGAGATTCGATTATTAGTTCATCAGGTTAAAGCAATTTCTACTATCTTTTCTGTTGTTTCGGTGTAGTAGCTTTCGCAACTTCTCGCTCCAAGAAAGTAACACACGGAGCAAACACAAACGAGTCGCGAATTTTTTCGCATGATCGTAAATTGTAGTCGCGCGAGCGGAGATGTAATCGCGATAAATATTTGGGTAGATCTTAGAAGCAATTAGCTAGGATACACGATACATTCCGAGTCGAACAAAAAATCATAGATAATTACAGATCCATTAGCAAAACCGCGCGCGTTCGCCGAGTCGCCATCAAGATCGCGAAGTAGATTAAATATGTACGTTTTTCGTGGCACGTGTCTTAACGAGGAGGAGCGAGTCGATTGCGAGATTAGCGCTCAGATTAGACCTAGTGCGGCATAATCGCGGCACACGGTCACTCAAAGGACGTCCAAAGAACATTATATAAGCATCTAAGAACATCAACAGTCAATCAGCTAAACGTGGAATAGCTACTCCGCTCAGTTAAAATCGTAAACAGGAAACGTTACCTTGCCCAGGGGTGTAGTGGGTTGCCCCGCCGGTGCCGGGTCCTTGATGTGGATGTCCCACGTGGCGATGTAGTTGGAGTGTCTGTCGGCGGCGTGACACCTCCACAAACATTGTATCAACATCGCGGCGGCCGGTATCTGACGATTAAAATGCTTCTGCCGTTGTTTCTGCTGCACCTTGAGCGCGAATCCGGAGCCTAGAATACCCTGAGGGAAAAGAAGACGCGCAACAAACGCGATTGTTGCTCACAAAAGTTGAAAACTCGTGAATTTATTTTTTTTGTTAGCTACAATTTAATAAAAATTTCGAGACTACGTGTCAGAAAAATATTGCGATGACGTGTAAGTACTCACAGCTGGAAGTGCGAAGAAAGATATGGCAAATACGCTGAAGCACGAGGCTATTAACTTTCCTATCGCAGTTTTCGGAACTGCATCGCCATAACCAATTGTCGTGACTGTGATCTACAAAAAAACACGCGAAAAAAAAAGAGCAATTTTTAAAACGATCCAGCGTTAAATCATGGTAACAGATCCGCAATTAGTTAATTTGATTACTTATCGTATCCGATTAGCAATTAGCATATCGAGTTGCACGTAATCTTTGTAAGCGACTCTGTGACTCTCAAACTACTTATCGGTGAGATGCGAGCACGGAATCACCGTATCGCCGCTGTCTCGTCGAAACGTATATGAGTAAATTGCGAATCGATCGTTTCCGCTATTATTAGCACTTCTTGAGTACCTTATAGTTTTTTTTTTTTTACGTAATATCAATTAACTGCACAATCAGCATGGGAAATTGGTTTCTAATTGACCTAATTCCTCATCTGTATTTTTACGAATAAAACCAGCTTCGTTTTTTTGTACAATGTTACATGTTTTTTTTTTTTAAACACACGTTGCGATCACTCAGTGTAACGTTCGACAAAGGATAATAGCGACATCAGTCATAAAAAAAAAAAAGGAAGAAAAACGTTTTTTCTTTGTTAGCAACGACCTAAATTGCTGCCAAATTACTAAGAGGCTTTTCTGTCAGAGAGAAGAATCAGTAATGAGAGAGAAACTCACCACTCCCCACCATAGTGCATCAGCGTAATTAGCGAAGTCTACTTTGTCATTGGGTCCTTTAATGTCTTTTTCGGCGAGGTATACGAAGTAACTGCTGAATATGAGGCCTAAGAATCCAATGTACAGCGTTGTAATCAGCTCCTGTCACACGCGAGACAAACAAAAAACGCAATTTGTTAAACAAATATAAAATTGCAGCTCACAGAATTTCCTACGTACCTGACGATGTATGTAAGCCACCGAGCCCAGAAGTCGCCACGTTCCGCCTTGACGATCGACATGAAGCATCCGCAGGATCTGCAAAAATCGAATGCCTCTGATGGCGGAAGTGGCGAATACCTGACCCTTGCTTCCCACCGACAGAACGACTATGGATGCCACCACAACGATTAAATCTGAAGGCAAATATAAAGAAAAATATCGCGCCATTAAATACGAATAGTAATTTTCAGTCGCTTCGTATCAACGTAATTGCACAAAACTGTGAAACAGAGTAATCAATATTAGTAGAGTCCTCTCAATGAAAAGTGAAATCATGCGCGCGCGCGGATTCTGTTCGCGTGTATGTTTTGTTCGTGCACACACACACACATCGAATCTCGATTTTAGCGAAATGGAGTTCGATATTACGAACGAATTTAATTCCACAAACGATGACGATCACAAATGCGGATAAAGCTGATACATACATGGTAACAAAGAGACATTCTCACAATTCAATTTTGTACCGGCGGCGATCGGACAATGCGAATATCGGATTAGGTTTCAACCGCGGCTTATATATCGGTCGTCCAGAAGACACAACTCACCTATGATACAAATCGGTTTCCGTATGAATCGCAGCCGTCCCCAAAAGCGCAAGTACTTGGATCTGCAGCCCGCGCTCCATAGTCGAACCAAATACTCGACGCCGAAGAATACCACGAGACATATTTCCTACGTGAAATCGAATTAATATAACAACACTTTCATCCTGCGTTCGAGAGGCGCGTTATCTATTTGCGTCATTCTATATCCCTGTTTTATACGAGTAATAAAGACAGAATGACGCAATAGAATGATGCGCGTTTTATTAACGCGCTTCCCGAACGCAATCTTGAAATCTTCAACTACTCTATTTCACGTGCTCTTAAATCGCATGGGAGAGATTACGGGGGTGCGTGCGATAACCATTTCCCTTCTGTGATGAAGCTATGTATCTGGATAATCAATTGTTTAAAGGTGAGATTTCATTTGGAATAATTGCAATAATCAAGTCAATTGAGACGATTTGACGTCCCCCCGCGTCGACAGGAAGAAAATTCTCGCGATGGTCACTAGTGGATTACTACAGACATTACAACTAATCATCGTCACTCTAATAAATGTGCAATGAATCCGGTAGGCGTATAGATGAAGGTGGCTACTATTGTATCGATTGTACAAGCAAGGGTGTATCAACGGGATGTCCTAGAAAAACGAGGACATCGACATTACTACTGCAACGTGAAGTAGAATCCTTCAAAAAATCAGCCGCGCTTTTTTTATGATCCGGGACCGTTCACTGATGAGCTTCGCGTTTTATATGAGTTTACTTTTTTTTATATGAGTACTTTTTTTCGCAAGGAAGCGAAGATAACGCGTCATAAAAAAAAAAGTGATCGTAAATCTGTACAATGTTAGAACATCGAGTCACGGGAGGAAGAATTAACTTTATTTGCCTTGAAAGTAACGTAAGAAGAAGAAGAAAAAAAAAGCGATAAGTCTAGCTGAAAACTAAGTCTATTCTCTCAAATAATGCGTAAATATAAATTTGGTGTTCTTTGTCAAAAGATAATTTTTCTTATTGTTTCTTTTAATAGTTGTTATTGCTGTTGACATTGCACGATCTCTCAGTGCTTTCAATACCTTGACACATGCAAAAAGAAACAAACAAACATACATACATGTATACGCATGTGTGTATACATAAATAACACTTTAATGAGATTAATAACACGAACACTTACCATCCAAAAAAGAGTTGAGTTTGCGAACTCACTGTATGTTTCTACCGTTGATAAGACGCTAAATACCAAGCACACCACTACCACCACGAACCTAGAAAGAGGAACAGTTTATACATACACAGTTTATACACACACACATATATATATATTCATTCATTCATTAGCAGCATAAACGTCGATGTTGCTCATCAAAATTATTTTTCTCTCTAAGTTTTAATTAATTCCGTACTACTAAAAACGATATAACAACAACCTTTCGAACACTGCGACGCGCTTTCACTGGTCGCAATACTGTTTTATTTTAAACGGAACCAAAATTATCTCCTTCTCTTTCTGAGAAACTCTAATATCGTGCGAGAGACCAAGCATTATGCGCAACAAATGAAATACGTAACTATAATTAAATGAAATACAAACATAAATTAGAGTAAACTATTACATTCACGACTCGTAGCGTTTCCACAACTTGTGTGCGTCATCTAAAAGTTTTACCCCGCTTGTCATGCTCGGAAGAAAACTGAGCTTACCTGGGTTTTCCATTAAGACAAACTATTTGTTCGACTACTATGTCACTTAAGTCTAGCGAAACTGACAAATTACTTGACAAACTACGAGCGCGATACGCCTATGTGCTTATAAATATTGTGATTGTCGTCAAAGTGTAACTAAAAATAAAGTTATAAGAAGAATATTATCGGGATGTATATCCGACATTGAAAAAACAAGACGGAATGCACGTATGTTTTTTAATAAGTGTGCGCGATTAATTCTGACTTTTCAACAACACGACGCGCGTTCTTCGCTGAAATAAATAACACGTGTGTAAATTCCGTGCAATTTTTCACGCGTTAAAAAGCGTGATATATAATCACCGCGCAATGAGATTCGAGGTCGTGCACGATATCGGATTCAAATCGCACAGTTTTATATTATCGTAAAGCGCGCGAGTGTTCGTGAGAAGCGCCCGCCCTCGGTATCGAGATTCACCTCTGCACGCCACGGCTTCGTGCATGGAAATTCGCTTCCCATCCTTTCTGGGACTCGGCCAATTTCTAGAAGAGTCGCGGTTATCATCGCTTCTTCCTCGTTGTGAATCTTAACTCGCGCCGCTTACAAACGCGGGCGCGCGCGCGTATTGTATTAACCAACACGACGCGGGATAGAAAAACCGACGTGACACGACAAAGCAAACCTCACCCTGTAAGAGTAATAATACGCAGCGCTTTCAACCAAACCGGTAATTGCTGATCGATGTGGCGAATCGATCTAACGGCGTTTTCCCTGTTTGTATAAGTAATTTATTATTGAGCGCGTTGCCTCGTTAAAGCAACGGGCATGGGACGGGTGTTAACGAAGGCGAGTTGTTTTCAGGCGCGTGTCGTGTAGCGCTCTTTAAGATGGCGTGTCGAGGGCCTATAATTCCGACGTACGTACGGCACTCCGTAGCTTGCACGGGTCACCTTCATCGACCTAGTATGATAATTGTCTAACATATTCCTCCTCTTTTTTCCCCGAGCATCGCTCGGAACTCATCCATCTTCCGAGCGTTAGACAGACGTTCCCGCTACTCGCGAATATCACGCTTTTTGTTTGTGGATGTGGCTGTGACTGGTGGAAATGCCAAAGCAGTGCAGCAACGAAAGAAATAAAGCCGCGCGCCGAGTGAAGCACAAAAGTAACGACCTAAAGCGCATCGCAGACTGAGATACCTACTCTTTCCGTTTACCTGTTATTTCTTTAACAGCTTAATTCGTTAGTTAACGAGAGATTTTTTTTTTTTTTTTTTTTTTTTTTTTTTTTTTTTTTTTTGCAGAAAACAGAAGCCGAGGAAATTTCTCATCAACGAGACATGTCGCGTATGTGATCGACGGATTGGCGCAATAGTATCTAATTAACGATATCGGTATTCATTCACAACAACGGACAATAAATGTTGCTAAAGATATACAAACCGATTGTGTGGATCTGTACGGCCGTTGTACATTTCCCTGCATATCAATTAACCTACATGCGATATCGGGGAGAAATAGTACACATGCGTGTGCGGTTCCTATGGCAATAACGTCATATCATGTCGTATCGTTTATATTCCCACTCTCATCGTGACTTAATTACATTGGATTCGCGTATGCTCGAAATAAAAGTTTATGCTTCCGCTTTTCAATCCGCTGTACGTACCCGGCAGGGATATACGAGATGAAAGAAATATGTAGCGCAAATTGGCAGCAAATTCGCGCAACCGCAAACAATGCCGGGGTCACCTGCGTGTCACCCGTGTATCAAGCTATGTGTGTTCCGCCAGCGTAGAATCTGCTGACTATTACTTGACGGAAAATTGTCGGTGGTAAAACCCGAGCGGATCTGTCAAATGCTTTTTGTTTTTGACAACGTCAAAACTATGACAAAAAGTTTGTTTCTAACAGGAGGTTACTTCAATTTGATCGGCCTACTTTCGCGCGGGCGTAAATAGCACCGTGTTATTAGGCTCGATGCATATGTAAGCTATTTGCGTGCAGTCTGTTATTTTTAGATGAAAATCGTGCGCGCTGATATATATCGATATACCGCGCGCGCGCGCATAATGACCCCCATAAAGAGATTATACATCACGTTGTGAGAAGGTCATTACTAAAATTTTGCTACTAATCGATTACATGATGTTTATTAATTGATTGAACGCGCAGACATCGCGTTTTTAATGTCATCACTCGAGAGATGCAAACGCGAGTCAAGTTTCTCTCCGGGGTTTTCTAAAATTCAGATTGACTCCCGATCTTCTCAATTCTCTCCGCTCATCTTAATCACGTTGACATTATATCATAATAATAGCATGGGAACAGATAATAAGCATTATACATAGAGCTAGATCAATACCGAACAATTAATTATTTACATCGCCGTTTTGTGCAGAACGACTTCATTAGTCGGTCGATTAAGTATATATAAACGCGCAACATTAAAATTGCACGAAGACTACATCAATAAGTCAGGATCATGCAACGAAGACTGCAAGAAAGACCTGTCATAGTTGGTAAAATCTTGAAAGCCTGTGATTTTTTGGTGTCTAAATTTTACAGGCTTCTGCACGCAGAAAAAGCAAACAACAGGACGAGAAGTACATTTTCTAAAAAGAATTATGCGAGATCTATAATCGATATGCAGGAAAAATATACGTATGTTTCCGAAAATGAATGGCGTGTTCGACACGACGACAGCACCTCATCGGGAGCAAAATGAAAGACACTTCCGTGATAATTTCCGACTGTAATGTTTCGACTTTCGCGTCGGTCGAAAAGTTCAGTAGAGCGACTTATTATCAAAAATTTCGCGCGATACGATTAAGTGCGAGACGACGTGCGTATATCGATTGCGTGTGTTGTGTTTTTTTTTGTGCGCGCACGCATTAGCGTTATCATTCTCGAGAGTATAATATTTTCAAATTAAATATTAATTCAATATTAACATTTATAAATAAGCGAGAGAAAAAACACACATCCGGAAAAGTAAAAGAGAATTATAATCATAGGATATTCTATATATATATCTCGTACATACTTTTTCCACGTTGTTTTGACGATGTATTATTTAATAAAAGAGAGAGAAATCGCGCGGTGCGGCAGTTGGAAAGAAATAAACCCGTTATGAATAAGGGAGGAATTTCTCGAAGTTTTCCGATAGCTGTTGTTCATTAAAGCGGTAAATGTCTCGCCGGCTAATTTACTTCTAGTCTTCCGGTACAGATGTGTGCGTAATGCGCTCTCTCTCTCTTTCTCTCTTCTCTCTCTTATCAATATTCTAATATAATTTTCCCTCGAAAACAAATTACTCGATGAGTAAAATAGAATATTCCGCGCGTTTCGCACAAAGTACGTACATGTAAACGTCAATATGTCGTCTTTATTTTTTGTGAGACATGAATATCCTCCGAAATTTGATATTAAAACTGTACGTTAATGCAGCGATGCACTTTCTCACGTGTTACAACAACTACGAGAGACCGTAAAAGCGTAAGAAAGTATCTCTTTAGCTTGGTACGAGGACCACAATTGAATTCTCGATATATCGACACTCCCTGTGGTACATTCCCCTAGCATTCGACGTCTGTTATCGTTTATCGAATCAGACCAAAATAGTAAGCAATAAAATTCTATGCGAAATATATCTGTTCCGGTCGAGAATCGCGTGAAAAGTCGAGACGGATTGATTTTGCGCGAGCGTTTCAATTGCAGAGAGAGAGTTCACGGCAATATAAAAGATCTGATCAGGTGTCAAAGGCTGTGACAAGACCGAATCAACGCTCGCATATGAAACGGAAACGAAAAGAGCGTCTATAGCTCGGTATTCTGTATTTGTGCCTTTCAATTGATGACCAAACCAATTATTACGAACAAACAAACACACACACACACACAAGTTAATTGTTACAAGAGAACGAATTTCAGGAGTCTCAGAATTTGTGACGACAAAGAACGCGAACGCGCGCCATTTTTCCGTTTGTTAAAATCGTAATACAAAGAAAGTATAATTCAAAGCCGAAAGAACGACGTCGTCGTTTTTCGGCAAAGAGAACGCGCAAGCGGAAAATACTCACACAACTAAATGGTAGATAATGCACAAAGTGGTGCCGGGGTGTTCGAGGAACACGTAAATTCGCTCCTGCCAAGTTCTGCACCTTTGAGGCGGCAACGTATATTTCGCCAAGAAGGTCTGATCCCTCGGTAAGCAAACGAAGGAAGGTTCGGTCAGACCGGATGTATTGGGGCTGGCCAAATCTTCCTCCTCGTCACAGGTCACCATGTCCTCGTCTGTCATCATGGTCCTGTTTCGTTTCCGCCGATACTTCCGCTTCATCGGCGTCGGCACACGCTTGTGATGCGCCTCGCCGAAGCGCGGCGAACGGAAACGGCGCAGGAAGGTAAATCGGTCCGAGGGCGACAAAGCTTCGTCCGCGTTCCCACCGTAGTCTTCCGTGTCTTCGGTCTCGCTGCCGGGTGTCTTTAACGCCGTGTCCTCCGTCTCCAAACTCTGTCCGGCAACGAGCTCGTCCTCGCTGCCTTGGAGCGACGCGTAAGCGGCGTCGGTGATGTACCGCTTTTTCGCCGGCTGGCAAGACGTCGGTTCCTTGCTTCCTGGAAGACTCTCGTTGTTGTACGTGTTACCTGGGCATTTCCAGGATTGACATTTGGACCAGGCTCGGCCAAGAGTTGCGAATCATTCGTCGTTGCTCGACTCGACGCGTTCTGACGCGCTCAATCCTCAAGGCTCGAGTAAGAATTAACGCAACGGATAGCTCGTTTTCTAATAATAAATTAATAAAATTCACATTTTCTCTTGGCCATTGTGATCTTCGCTCAAATTATTCTCATCTAGCGACGTGAAAGTTTTAATTATTGCAGTAAATTGATAGCATTGAATACGTATATCAACGTGTAAACACATATTATGTACATCGTGAGTGTTGCAAACATGTTGTTACAAAAAGAATTCACGAGTTTATATTTTTTTTTTTCAGATAATCGCCAGAGAAACAAGACTCTCAATCGATGAGTCTCGGATGAATCGTTGACGATAAATAGATAGATAGATACAGTCATTCAGCGGAGATTATTCAAATATTTGATGGTTATAGAGCGAGACAATTTGCAATTCTAACTATTAGAGGCCGCGGAACAATATCGCGCCACATAATACGCGCGCGGTCTGCGATCGAAAAGTCTGTTTATAAGATACGATCGATATCAACAGCTGTTATTAAATACTTCTCGGAATAAAAACGTAGAAATACAAATCGGTTTAAAATGTGTTTTTCTTTTTTTTAAACAAAATTGCATATATTTCTTTAACACAACTTTAATTCCTTAATTTTACATTCAATTTGACTGAAACGATGTTTCATTCACTTGTGTCTTTCATCGCGGCAAAGAATCGTCAAGCATTTTCACGATTGAAAGAAAGCGCATAAATGGTACTCAAAAGTACCATTTCAAACCGTATCGAATTACTAATTAAAATTCTTTCAAGCCCCCAAAAGAATAATGCAAAGATCCGTAAATTCAAAATAAATCATTGACCGTGTCCTTTTATCTTGCACGAAAAATACAACGAGAGATGCATTTAATATTTAAAAACATCGAATGCGATTAATATTAGAAGGAATAAAGAAATAGTAATGTTGCGCAGATGTTTTCTTTCGTGTGTTCCGCGTTCATTCATATTAATGTATAATATTGATGAAGACCGAGTGTCATTAGTCTTTAAAGGTCAACAGGGCGGTACATATGTTGCTTTGAGAAGTAAACCAATTTGATTTCAAAAGAATTTGTCACTTTTACTCAAGCACGTTAATTTTCTCTGAACCGCTAAAATTTTAGCGTATTGTTAAAAGCTAATGATCACGTGGAAAAATCTTAATATAAATACCGGCGATGTCGCGGCTTTGTAACAATTTTGTCGTGACGGGACGCGAATGGTATTATCGAAAAGGTGAGACAATGGAAAACTACAAATCCGATTTGCGCGCTTGTGCATTAACGCGAACGTATTGTTCACCGTGCGGTTCTATTTATAAAAGTATCTCTCTCTTTCACTCACATACGCATACATTCTCTCTTTCTCTTGTTTTTTTTTTTTTTTTTTATCTATCTGATCGAGCAAGAGAGGAAAGGAGGTCAGGCTACGCAAAATTGCCTCTTTATTTAATAAACTACGTGAATTCTTGTTTAGCAAGAATGTATGTATCTGACATTCATCTGTCAACGCGCGAAATGTTGCGTACAATACGTGTTAAACCATGATACACCGTTGCAACGGAACTGCAACACCGTCGTAGATATAAGATTGAACGGATGTTGCGCGAGAAAAAATTGTCACCCGAACGTCATCATGTCATCGCGTAACTCCGATCAAATCTTGTTTACGAGGGTGTTGAAGTCAGAAGATGTTGCAAGTGTGCATTTGGCTTTACTCGTGACATCGCATAAAACTCTCTTCCTCTCTTGCGCTCTTTTCGCGATATTCTACAAAAGACCGCGTTAAAAATACACACGTCATAGCACGTTGCTACGCGCAACACTTGCGTTAATTTCAAACTAAATTAATGCTGCGAAATGCAGTTTTCTTTGGCGAAAAGTTTCGGAAAGAAAAATACGGATAGAAAAGTAACACATACTTCAAACCGCGCGAAAATTACAACAAAATATTACACTAGAAAATTCATGAATACATAGGATCATTTAAATTGTGTGTTCGTTTCTGCTTTTAAACGAGCAAACTTCTAAAGAAGCGTTTAAAAAAACTTTTTCACAATGTCCTAATTAAAAACTTTTAAATAATGACTATATTATGCGTTTTTTAATATAAAGTCACGCGCTTTGTGTCAGTTTCAACAACAATGTCGATTAAAACAATTGAATTCAAATACAATTAAATTTAATAATTTCTTCTCTGTGTCACAAAAAATTTAAGTGGAATACAAACCCATAGAAGAATTTAATTGTCCGCGAATCGCGTTAGATGAACAATTTCACGTCGTGTAAAACATGAATGCAACACAATCCCGAAACAAACCGAGGTATACGTTTCTTCCCGACTAGGAAGACCGCGCAAGTCATGCTCATTTGCAAAATTCACACCTCGTTCGTGTGGTGTGTGACTCGCGATAAAAAAACAACGGAAAATACGCGAACCACGTGGCGGGGGAAAGAAGGAAACGAACTCATATACTCTTATATACCTGAATTATTCTTATCATTTGGATGACCTTGGCAGTTAAAGTGGCTTTGTCGATACTGCGGTCGTTGGTCGTGATGTGGTTCGTGTTGCTGTTGGTTGATCGGCGACTTGAGGACGCTCAGAACGAGGTCTTCTCGTACCGCGGGTACGATCTGCGTGATCCGCCGACTCTGCCGGAAGAGGGTCTCTTGCTCGATGCGATTCATTCTGTAGCCGAGACGACGACGTTGAAGATAAAATCCTGGATAACGCTCGCGTCTCCCCCGTCCTGGACCGCTACCTAACATAACAGCGTGCAGCATTCCGGCTTTATCTTTCCGTTTGCGATCGAGGAGCGGCTCTTGATTTGCCGGACGATCGTACGATCGCACGATATGTCCATGGTCCTCTGTTTGGTCACCGAAAAGTCTGATTTTTCACACGATTGTTCGCGAGATATATACGCGCGATATTATCGAGCAGGTATGTATAGAGATGTACGCGCAACAACACACTATCCGATCGTTAGTATTTTGATCTCGATCACATTGCTGCTTCGCGCATCATCAGGATTTGACAATGGCATTATTACTTTGTTTCTCCTGATCCGTGTGTGATTTCGGTCGGGAGTTTCTTCGCGGGAGTAAGAAAGTAAGAAGGAAAGAAAAAAAGAGAAAAGAAGAGATTACAAGAAGGAAGGAAGAAGATTAGTCCGCTCGCCTTTCCTCTCGTCGAAGATTACTACTCTCTCACCGGCGTCGAGATATTGTCGACGAGAAGATTATCCGATCTGACCGACGTTGCCGAAACCATCGATTACATCTAAGCCCGACATATGCTTTCACGTTACACATTATTATCAGTTATCCCGGAAGCTCGCGTCTGAGGGAAAAATTTGTCTTTGTTTTCAGAGATGCTCGGATTATTTCCGAGCGATCAGCGAGCATCGTCTATCGCGCTTTCCACGTTGTTACTTCTTCGACAATTAATGATCCGATGAGGGAACACGCATTTTTCTTCAACCGACGACGATGCGCTTCCCTTCTTGATGTCGCTTAATCTTACGGAATAAACCGATCCTCGTGAAAACGCTCGCGTCCGCTCGCAAAACTGTTGCCTCCGAGAGAACGGGGAGGAGGAGAACAGAACGACGGTCGTGTCATGCATAATGTTCGATATGGCGCGACCCACCGGAAAACTTCTCAGACGACTCGGATAAAAAGTGCGCGCTGGGAAGGCAATGGAAAGAGAAGAAGAGAAACGACGGCGGAAAATGTGAAAAAGTCAGGGAAAGGTACGAACGGATATGTAGTACGAAAGAAAGAGGTAGAATCGAAATATCCTCGCTCCGGTTTCTCGAAAGATGGATGGCGAGCACAGACCGCCAGGGCCGAGCAATCAATTTTGTCTGCGGAAATCCCTGTTTTATCTGGAAGTATTTTATCCGGACTAATATGGTAATGGAATTTTGAGGCTTCGAAGACTCCCCCGAGTCTTCTTCCTGTCGGGAGGCGTCTCTCTTTCTCTTCGCGCGGATAATAACTCATCAAGCGGTGTCGCGAGATGTATTCGGCGCATTGCTGTTTTCCCGAGCGACGACGCGCGGTGTCTCCGATGAAATTCGCTCCGTCCACCGTCGTTATCTCAATTGCCGGATATTTTTTTTCTTCCTCTCTCTCCTTTTACCTACTTTTCCCGGAGCGATGTCGTCGCTACTTTTTCAATCTCACCTCGCGTCGCGGCTAAGGGGCTTTGTCTTTCGTTTCTCTCAGGATGTTCCGAACAATGGTATATCCGCGCGACGAGATAATCTGAACGTCTCTCTCTTCTCTATGTCAGAATTATTATTCGCGCTCGTGAACCACATCAACCGAGTTTGTCTTTTAATCTTCCACGTGCGAAGAAGTTGGTGCGCGAGCACAAAATCCGCCGCTTCTCTCTACTGACGATTACTACTCAGAAAGCGTACATGTTTGTGCATTATCTCTTTTTCAGCTTTATTACTTATTTGCGAAGTACCTTGATTTCTCTCTTCGCAAGAAGACAAGAGAAGCCTCTCGACGACTAGTTGCTTTACAATCCTGCGAGCATCTCTTGCGCGAGACGGTCGCCGAAATGCGAAGGAGAGCTTCTCGTTTTCGTTGATTTTTCTTTCCGACCAAACGTTACAAAATGATTTGTCGCAGCTGTTACGACACGGGAATGACACGCTTTTTTCCTTATAATGCACTTTTATTATTGCTCCGTTGTTACTTTTATTAACGTGAAATCACATAAAGGATTGTCGACGTGTGTGTGTGCGCGCGAGTTTCGCGCACGCCGCGGCCGCTTTAATCGTCGTCTTAACGTCGCCGCGAAAACGTTGTTGGGGATGTTTAACTTAAACAATGTCTTCCTGATGGCTTTGCGAAGAGACGAGTTATAACGGGAGAGAAGCAAGACAAGATTGCAGATCCGACAACTTGGACGCGAAAACTTAACGCGTTTCGCTTCCACGTGTGACACTATCGCGCGAACGTTTTACACACGTCACACACGTTGCGATCACTCGAGATCTCGATGCAAAACCTCAACATTTGTCGAATCATACGCCGGAAAACATTATCCGTCCGTCAGCGTGTAACCGCGAAGCCGGACTGTCTCCTGACCTTTCGCAACGTCGCTCGGCGAGACGAGATTGATCGCCGCGCGTTTAGTTCGCGCATCCACCTCTTCCTAGCTGGAAATGCAACACTTACGCGCGTGTCCGCTACCGTTAACCAAAACGAGATGTTTCCCAGTGTGCACCCCGTTCGTCGTTTCTCGTCAATTCATGTTTAAACACTCGCTCGTTTAAAAAAAAACCGGGTTGATTGTGTGCGACTTATTTTCGTTCACTTGGAAGTTTATTTTATTTTGCGCGCAACCACACGTGTGCGCGCACTCGCATGTACAACCGGTATTTATCGATAGTTACGAAGATGATAATTTCGTTTTTTGTTCGGTGCAGCTTCAAAAAGATCTGCCTCACGTGCAGACTGCGCGCGCCGAGCGCTTCTCCAATGCTCTTTTATTTAACGTACCCTGCTCGTTCGCTCGCTCGTGATATGGTAATCCTCTCCCTTTGAATAGCGGTTTCGTTTTATCGCGATTTGTTATGCCTGAAGCGCGACCGCTACGGGTTTTGTTAAACTCGTCGCTCTTGTAAAAACCGTCGATTATTATATAACGTCGCGAAATTTTCACACAAGCGGTCTGCCAGCATCTATCTCTGTTCAACTATATCGCGAAAAATTAGGTCAGTCACGAGAGATCATATTTCTCTCTTTCTCTCGTCGACGAACGTTTTTCGCGAGCCGCTCGGGATCTTCGAAATCGCCGGGATAATGAATTATCAACTTGCGAGAGCAAGCAATTATCACGATGGCATGTCCGCGTTTTCATTCGCTTCATTTTGCGAGCGATTTTCTCGGCGACATCGCCGCCGCGGCAACGCGCGAAAAACGAAAAAAAATGCAACAATAACCAGTTTTACAATCGGTGCACCGCTAGAAGACGTTCAGAAGCTACGGTTCAAAGAGAAGAGAGATAGCACGGTGATAGCATACATCAACGTGACACATATATATCAGAAATCTATCAGAATCGCGTGTCCGCGTAATGCGAGGTGACACGGTCGCGTTGTTCCCATTCGATCACACGATAATCACACGATCGATCTCGCGTAAGTCAGTTCACGCGGTTTTTTCACGTCGATCGCACAAGTCGCGTAAAAAAAAAACAAACGCGAAAACGCGCGTGCTGTTCTCGGAGCGGCAGCCCGCAACCAACTGTGGCTCGATCATCACCTCATAGTTTCGCCACCCACCACAACGCCGACCGCGGATATAGTCAGGCGCTTTGCAAGCTCATGACGTACACGGAGACTATTCTCACTAGTACTCATTACGGGATCCCTCAAGATAAAATGTTCTCATCCAGATTAAATCTCTTGTCGAGATGTTCTTCATAAGATGTTTTCAATGAGATAATCTCGATGAAATAGACTCGTCTCTCCCTCTATTTGATATGTTCCTGATGGGTTTTTCTCGGTTTTTTGCACCTCGTGGCAAAGTTGCGATCGTTCACATTCTGTGCGCAAATATGATTACAGATACTGAGATAATAATGATATACTAATTGACATTTTCATCAAAGGGGGAAATAAAATTTCTTATAATCGGAGGTGTAAAAAAAAAAAAAGATCTCTGTGATCCGCGCGCGCAATAACGTACTACACTACGTCTTCCGAACGATAATTGCGATTAATTTCGACGCCGTCGCTATATGTGACGTCGCTACTGTGTACTCAAGTCCGACGCTGGATATGTTTGCGCGCAAACTTGCAACTATAATAATGCACAAACATTTCAACCGCATACAGACCGACCAACATAATAATCGTGTACGTTAGCTGCCATCTTGAATTAATTTCGCTAGAAAATACGATCTGTTTCCGGGAGAGAATCCTTTGGCGAATATCGACGTTGCGTCAATGGATGTGACCAGAGAGTCACGCATTTGTTTCAATTGTTACGCAACAACGGACGGTAAAATAACGTTATTTTAACGCAACCCACGGTCTTGTATTCTATCGTGCTAACTGTAGCAAACTTTATGCAGTACGAAATGAATTTTGTTACTCGGCACTTAGTTTGTCACGCATTTCACGGGACATAATGAACTTAAGTCGCGTCGTCGGTGTATGATAACGAAAGTTCAAAGCGCAACCCTCTGTTTTCTCTGTACTCTCTCTGTATATTGTCGTTGTTACTTGAAAAGACTTCTTTTAGTACCGATAGTCTTCTTGATGGATATCGAACTTCAAAAGACTTGCGTCAGATTTGATCGGAAGTGTGCAATCGCACATTGAACTGACAGATCAAGATTTTCGTGAAACACATTTTCGTGTATCACATGTGTAGAGATTTTCAATTCAATTCGATTCGGCAGGAAGAGAAGCAGCGGCTGTAGAAAAGTGAAGCATGGAGAGATTCTTCTTCTCTCACCGAACCGAATTAATAAGGTTTTGTTTTATTCTCTTTCGCATATGCTTTTATTTTTTTCCTTAATTCTTTTTATTTTTGTGTCAGAGGAAATAAATTCACTTGC
>QVNV01004227.1:0-11182 GCA_014825455.1 Pseudomyrmex pallidus | reverse complement strand
TATTGACTCCACATGAAGTGAACTGGTCAGTGACTCTATGATTAGAGTGAAAATCGGCCGGATTTTCACTCCAAAAACTTTAGAGAGTTAATATTGAAGAAATTAAACATACTAACAAACAAAACTTTTTCTTCTCAAATATTTGTCAAACTGACAGATGTGGTAAAACTAGGTGTACATTCGACTTTTTGATTGTTCTGGTGTTAAGCTTGAAAAATGTCATGTCAAATTTGACTTTCTTGAATTTCTCATTTAGTGTCTAATATAAAATTCCTTTATTGTGGACACGTAACCAGTGTAAACATAGACGGGTGAAAGAGAGAAAGAGAGAGAAAAATATTAGGATAAGTTTAACTTCAATTTTTTGCGGGAAATGTGGACCAACGTGCTTAAATAAAATTGCTCATAAATCAAGAATAGATATACGGCGCAGATCTTCGCTCACAAAGCTCTGCTAGCAAAGTGCAGTAGAGCACGATACACTTTTATACAAACTTTGACATACTGCAACTCCGATATTCTAATGTAACCTAATGACTTTGTAAAAGTGCTCTGACTTGAGTGGATCGCCCTTTAATATACCATATATATCCTACTCCACATTCTATACATATCACGACGAGTTCGCGTTGAACAGTTCAACCACAATGTGTCCCACCAATTTCTTGCGACAACTCGGATCTTTTTTTTTCTTTTTTCACATTACCGAGAAAAATGTCAGTTTCTCTTTTATAGCCCAACGAATTTAAGTTGTTTTCAAATAAAACATAGCTAACTGTACTTTATCGCGTTCCGTTTATTCAAAATATCTTCCCACAGCGCGTACTCTCTTATTTACCATTCATTATTCATTTAAAATCAAACGCCTCCCAAAGGCAATATCTAATTTAAAAAAAACCCTATTAATATGAAAATATTCTAATTTAATGTTAATAAATGCGTTTTTCTCTCTCGTTTACGCGGCATGTCACAAATGTTTCACAAAGTTGTCGTGTTCATCAGAAGCGTATCCCGTCGAGCGTAATCACGTCCAACTACAAATTTTTTGATTGGGGCGCGATCCCGGACAAAACGCGTAAAAACGTACAAGTAACGCACACTTACACACACATACAATACAGGTGGCGCACACAATGCCACCGAGCGCAACACGCGCGACACGCAAGAAAACGAATGCATATACATATACTCTGTGCACGGATACGCGCGCTGCACTTACGGATTATGCAAGCGAGTCCGCTTTCTACGTGGGCTTAGAATCTGGGTCGGACACAAAGTCATTGTTTACAACGAGCCACCGTTGTGGAATAGAGGATAGATTCGCGCTCGCGCGAACACGACGGTCTCTTCAAAGTAGTGTGCGTTTCTAGCGCGGAAATAGACGCGCAATTTCCAATTCTCTCTGTGTGAGACGCGACCCGTCAACGAGATATCTCGTCGTCGCGCATCTCCCCCGAGCGAAACACACACACTCCGCGGAATAAATTACACACACAAAAGTAGTAAGTTTATGTATCATTCGAATGAATTGTACATAAATGAAAAGAACCAAACATAAACGCAAGTGTGTGTAAATAAAAAAAAATGAAAAAAAAAAAAAACGTATAGATACGTCGCTTTTTCTCACATTATTCGTCGAGTTTTTTTTTAATGAGATACTAATTAAATGCGCGCAGCGCAGAGAGACTGCGCGTTGATTTTTCGCGCGGGCAAACCGCCATCCGAGAAAGAGAAATACTGATCGCATGCTTTCGCGAATCAAAACATCGGCGGCGAAACGCGTTCGGAGCGCAACAGGGTTAAAGCCCTGCTGTTGTCGCGTGTGATCTTCCGCCGGTGTGACTGTGACCGGTCGCGATGATATCGATTGACGTGGCGCAAGCCACGTTGTCGGAGCGAACTCAAACTTGGTCTTCGCACACACAGCTCTTAGCCTGAATTGCGACACTTAATTTAATTAGCGACTCGCCGCGTGTATTTTTTTTTTCTCTCTTTTTTTCTTTTTTATAGATAATAACGCTATCTTCGGTGCGCGTATACAAGTAGAGTAGAAAGAGCGAGTGTGTGTTCATCAGCATTAGAGAGAGCGCTAATCGATACTGGCGTAATCGAAACTCTCTTAGAGGTATGTAATACGTTGCAGTTGCAACTACCAGCTTTTGCGAAATGAAAAATACATGCTGCTCTTCCACGGCGAAAACGGCCGCCGTCTCTTCGGATTGGTCGAGCAAGGAACCAATTCCGAAGTGATATTTCGAATGCGCCCTGTGAGGAAAGTGACACAACGTGGCCGCGCGGCGTGGGCGACTCGTTGCGTAATAATATTGACGGGCGAGCAAAATATTTCTGCCGGAGAGACAACCGCACGCACGCACGCACGCGAAAAGATAGAGAATTCGACATTTCGTTTTGCTCTTGGTAATTTGATTTTAATCAACATCTTCACACAAGCATTCCGCAGATTAAACATCTATCTGTCATTGCATAACATGGAGTATTGTGTTTCTCTCTCTCTCTTTCTTTTTTTTAATCCAAGTTAATTATTGTAAAAGCAAGTAAATACCTCTGGCGTAAAATCTTCGACGTAAAACAAACCGGAACTATAAAACTCTACTGATATTTGCTGCGTTTCTCTCTATTTCGTTACTTTTCTCTCGCAATATCGTTAATTAATGATATATGACGTGTTGTCGGTGCGTCCTTCAAAAGACGGGGAATATAAAAAAATCATCGCGTATCGTTTCGTGTCTCGTGACAGACCTTGATCCTCGAACATGAAATGCGGTATTTTCTGTTCTACTCTGTGTGTGTGTATGTGTGTGTGTGTGTTTAGTCATAACGCGGATCCTGCAGGGCGCGAGCATCGAAGCGCGTCTTCTGGCCGTATCGCGGTCGTTGCACTCGTATTTTAATATTAGAATGCGGCCGATAGCGATAGGGTCCTCGATGCAATAACGGGATCGCCACCAAACGGCCGGGCTCCGGGCGGCGTCGCGAATATTCGTCGTCGAGCAACACGTGCGACATTCGCGCGGTCGGGAGTCGCGCGTTAAAGTTTCACGTTGTCACGGTTGAACGCGAACACACGAAAACGCGGCTCACGTGACACTTCCGCGTCCCGAGTTTCGCGCGCGCAAAACAAGCGATTTCTCGCATTGCCGTGCTCCGGCAAATAATAACAAAAATCAAGAGAGATAATATTCTCGTTATGTTTTTTGTTAAATTATCGTTTCTTGCGTTTGTATGTATCGCTTGTATACATCAGTCCTCCAATTTATGCGAAATTATTTCATTCAGCTTTTGCTAATGAGAGATACGTGTAACTCGTTTTTGTGAACGCACGTTTGTCACAAGCGACTTGAATACATATGATTTCGATCTCAAAACATCTCAATACACCACACACCCGCTAAATAAAGAGACACAATCCCATAAATTGCAAAATTTCCCAAGTCACTCCATTTCTCTCTTGGCATATATTTACTTTTAATTAAAAAAACAAGATTAAATCGACATTCTGAACGAAATTATACTTTATCAAAGTTACGTAATTGTATGCGCATGTCGGTTGATAATTCCTGCAGTATGTTATCCAATATTTAACTCTTAATTTTTTTAACAGCGAAGTCTCTTCAACTTTTCGGGACGAGTCACTTTTCCTCGTACAATCGGACTTTTTATTTAAGATCTCGGATTAAAATACCGGTTTTAGCGATCGCGATATTTTCCGGCTTCTATCAACAATCCGTGCGATACGACGACGGTGATGCGCTGTTCAATGTTGACTTGATCCCGTCAATTGATCACGCATGCGGATCGTACAAGACGTCACTCATTTCCGACAGTTTCGACGCACGTTTCGGCACTGGCAGGAACGCTGCCAATGATTACGTGAGAAATCAAGACACCGATCATTTGTCAGAACGGACTTGCGTATTACATATTAAACACCTGTGGTCCACGGAAAATTTCATAGACTGTGTCTAATTGTATGACGCGATGGACGGACAAATTGAGGGGATTGCAAAATAACGTAATACGCGTACGTGTGTGCACGGCGCGAAATAATTTGCCGCATTGCACGGTAGCGCAACGCATCTCGCGTTCTCTTTGTGTCCTTTTGTTGCGGGCTAGAGACTCGCGGGCAAATAACAGAGAGATAGAGAGAGCGGGCGTACATACGTACGCGTTTATAAAGAATCGCCGTTGTGTGTTCCGCGATTACGTGAAATCATTCGCGACCAATCGCATCCATGCGTTCCGATCTAATTCGAAATACGGCGAATAATAATCATCGTATGCAGCGAAGTGCAAGAGGAGAAATCCGGATGTTCGCGGAAGCAATTTCGTAAACGTATGTAAGTTACCTTTGGGCACGAGAGACCGTCATTTCGCGACAGCGTAATATCGATTTCGCCATTTGCAATAAGACGACGACAACGACGACGAAGACGACGGGAGCCAACAACATCGATCCTTCAACGTTGCCGAAAAGAGAGAGAGCAATAGATCTTAGCGCTGCGTTACTCTTATTTTTGTTTGCCAATTTATATTTAAATTTAATTTGCGTAACGCGCGTTCAGTTCGAATGTGATGTTTCGACACAGTTTCGCTTAATGGGTATAACAGAATCGCGAATGAATATAAACATATATCTCCGAACTTGTAATTGTCTGCACGTCGGCAAGATATTAATACGTAACAAAATGTTGCAAAATATTAATGAACACTAATTTTCTGCACGTCGCGAAGATATTAATGTGTAACAATTTCGTGAAATATCAACCAACACGAGTATTAAAATAGACGAAGATAAGATATTTCAAAAGATACAAAGATGAGAGAGTCACCTGGAAAAAAGATATTCGCAGTATTGCGTAAATGTTCATTTTATACGTATTGCACTTGCACAAATTCATTTCGAAATAATTCGTCGTAATAAATGATTTTTTTTTTTTTTTCATTATTTAGAATCGTCACACACACGACCACGATCGGCGAAAGAATGTTCTATCAATTTGCTGCTGACGATAACTGATAAGCTTCGATCGGCCGGTAGCACGTGTGCTCACGCCAATAATGTGTGGAATTCCGAAAGGTTTAATGAGAATGAACGACGGTAGATTGTCAAAAGAGGAAGAAAACGAACGAAGTTTTAATCGGCGGACCGTCTAATCGGCAGCGATCGCCCTTTTCACACATTTTGGGATTTTTAATCCCAAAGAGATTTTCTCGAGAGATTGTTTTCACCAGAGAATCACGCGCTGTGTGTGTGTAACGCGCGCTCGAAGCCTCTTTCGCAAGAGAATTAGATTATACAATTTAATTTTTCGCAACGCGCACATCAAAGATTACGTAAATATTTACTTCGATCGTGTTACGTACGACGAATGCGAGTATAATAAAATCGAGATTTTGTAGACTTTTGTTCAAAGTGTTTGTACTAATCAAAGATATTAAATATATCGTTTACGACGCGATATTCCGACATATTCCTTATAATTATTGTTTTAAACTAATGCTAAAAAATTCGCAAAATCTATTAACCCAGTAACCTAATGACTCGCTCGATTCGAAAAACAAAAATAACAAAGCACAAACAGTGAGTAACACTTGACGTTTATTATTGCGATACGAGAAGTTCATTACGGACAACATGTGACCATGACTTGAGAACAACTTTTTTTCTCTTTTGATAAGATAAAGCAATACGTTAATGACAGAAATACTGTTTCGTAATATATATAAAAAAAAAAAAAAAGAGTCTACGTATACACAGAGTATTCAGCGACATTTGTACGCACAATCGCTTGCGCAAAATTGCCAAGGCACGCGCGTATAAATACGCATTTTAGTTGTGACGAATATTGTTCATTTTGAATTGCAAAGTCTGATATTTTCGAGATAGAGAATCTCGTTCTCGCATCTCATTAAGATAATAGTACTATACATAATGTATTTCGAAACTTGTGCCACTATCGAAATGAATTTCGCGGAAAAAATTTTCGCCGGGACCAGTTTCGCACGTGCGAGTGTTTATCATCACAAATTTACGAACACCCCCGTGTTTCTCTCTCTCTCTTTCTCTCTATCTCTCTCTTCTTCTCTCTTGGGGTTTGACCCGGAATTTCGCTCGTAATTTTCGACGAGCGCAACAAAACATCGCTCCGCTATACAAATTATTATCCGAAAGTGTTAGATGCGCGGTATGTGGTCGGTGCGCGGCGGTTTCGTGAACCGCAAATTTCAGGGCCTGCAGCGCGATCGCGAATTCTCGATAATTCGAGGGTACCACCACAAATTCTCTGGTGCCCTGCAACAGTCTCCCTTGTACTCTAACCGACCACACGAAATTTCTTCCTGACCGATACACGTTCCAGGTATCCCCGCGTCACCGCGCTCTTTCGAGGAGCTTCGTGTAATTTCGTGCACCGAGTGTAACGGTACCTTCGTGTCGGGACAGGTGCGCGAGGAAAACCGACACCGAAACAATGGCAGAATTTATAGACAGGTAATGTGATGGCATGTTCGAAATCAGTTCTTCCAGCTTTTGTGTGTGCGAAAAAAAAAATCTGCGATATCGCATCACATTTGCAATAATCGGTGAAAGAAAACCTAAATATAAAAAAGGTTTATTGAAAAATGTTCAGTTTCTTATTACTATTCATAACATAAAATGATCGATCAGCGTTTAAAAAGAAACGCTTTAGGTGATACCACGCCTCACATTTTATTGTCACTCCCGCGATTTATAGTATACATTGTCGAGTTATGCATCATTTCACGTCTAAAGTTAGAGAAGTTTCAAGGTGAGACGAGAACGCGCGCGCGCGCGACAGAGAGAGTCACATATACACATACCCTTATCGATAAAACACCTATTTTCTCTCCGCGTTCGATATTTCAACGACTTGTCGATACGTCAAGGTATCCTCCGCTTCTCTTTATCGTCAACATCGTTGACGCAAAGAAAGAGAGAAACGGAGCGAGTTTTACTTCTTTTGCGAGACATCTATTTTGTTTATTTTTTCAATATCTTGTCTTTTGCGCGCGCGTCAAGATTGTCATTGCGCGAAATTCAAAACAAACGACAACTTGGATAACTTTCACCACCGCACACGTACGTGTCGACGCGCTTTTGCGAGAAACCCGAGCGGGAGAGAGAAAGATAGAGAACATTTTTCGAGACGAGAAACCGGAAAACGAAGGCGGTCTGCGAGACACGCGACGATGACCCCGGAATATATAATCGTGTTTGTAGTCGCTGACCCCACGGTAAATACTAAACAGATGTCAACTAAATTCACTTGGGGTGAACGCCTGAATTCTCTTTGGCGCCTGAGATAAATTCGCAGACGCCGCGAGAGCCATTAAAGGCAGTTGAAACCGTTTGCGACTCGCTAATGAACGCCACGAATAAGTACTGGTATTATTAATTGTGTCGCAGATCGATAAGGACTGCATCGGGACTGACAGTCACTGAAGGAGCGACACAGTTTACGCGAATATCTAAATCTATGAGATGGTGTACTTTATTCTGTCGCACCAGATGTTATTTTAATAGAAAAATTATTTTCAAATATATACTGAAGAAAGATATTATTAATTAATCATAAAAAAAGACATTATTAGCAAAAGAGATATTGTTATTAATATTATTATTACCCACGTAGTGAAAAATTATTCTGTATTTTAGTTGATTTCAACGAGATCATATTCGACACACGTACATACTTTTCGTATTACTTTTTGTTTATCAATATTCTAATGATACCTTTAATGTTTGTCGCTAAAAAATCTCTATAAAATGAATGTAAATGTTTACGCATTATAATAACGTTTTGTGGAAACAATCCTGGAAACAATGCCATTAGCTTTATTTCCTCTGCCGGAAAATCATTAGTAACAACAAAATATATAATATATATATACACACACGGTAAATGTTATGCAGCACATCGCTCCCGTTAACGAGTTGTAATTTATATTACACACGAGATGTGTGTTATAACAATTCGAAATAAAATTTACTCTTTCTCCCGTAAGAGAGATGACTTTGATAAAATACGAAAAGGATTTGTGTTAACGCGCCTTTTTGATGCACTAAGTAATGTAATATTGCCACGTAAAAGTATGAAATCCACGTAAAAGTTGAAACAAAACGTTTTTAGCTCAGAGTTTGTGGGTTTTTCTACGAAAAACTCCTCGGCAAAGATGTGCTATTTATACTGATGATAATGATGCGCGCGTTAAGCCGATGTTGTTGTATTGATATTATCGTCCAGATGATTGTTTCGGCCAATGAATGACACCCGAGGCAACTGCTTTTTTTATTACGTAAGAGATAAGTATCGAATTAATTTCGCGTCCATGTGTGTCCGAGCGTTCCAAAATTCGACCGGTTACGTAACGAGCGAGAAGCGATTACTTCTCGCGAACACGCAATTCGGTCTCCTCGAAATTGAATATTACGAATTTTGACGTCGCGAGAGACGCACGAGAAAAAAAATTCAGCCAGCGAGGCCGCGAGATTTTCCGAGATTTCACGCTCGACCGACATAATAATCGCGGCCTTTGGCCACGAGGTATAATTGGCAAATATTAGCGGCCAAGTAACGCGAAACGTGCACATCAGTGCAATGTGTGCACGTGTAAACAGTGTACATACGCGAGTTGGCAATGTCCTCGAAAACTGAAATAGTTATGATTTGAATGACGTTGAAAAGAAATGGAGGATCTGTCGGACATTCTTATGTAATTACGCGCGGATTTTTCAAATGTGTATGAGAATCGATATAAAATATTGATTTGTACGAGATTGACATTTAAAACAAAAGTATATATACATTGTCATTATGTGAATGTTTCACAGAACGTTAACGTTTCAATGAACGTCACTTAAATACAAACAAAAAAAAATATTTCTTTTTTTTTATATTGACATTGGACTTATTTTTGTTTCAAATATTGGCAAACGTTGACGCACACAGCGAGTCGATAGAAATTTGCTATTTCTAAGCGAACATTAATAAATGTTGCTATTTATTACCAAAAGTGGTTCCCTAATAAACTTAATTATAAATCAATATTTGAATTTTGTAAATGCAACAACACAACGACGAGCGTATTTTTCATAAAATCGCTGATTCAGAAATTGTCATTACATTAAGCAAGTGTAAACTATGTGAGTAAAATATGAGAGAAAGAGAGCTAGAAATATTGCTTTATCACATACTTTCTGTATATATTCTCCCGCGAAAAAAAAAAGTCGATCCAATAATAAGTCGCAATTATTCATATTCTCGCATCGTATCGAAAATTGAACTCTTTAGAGAGAAGCATAACAATTTCCACATCTCTCGTAATAACACGCGGTCGTTGAGGTGACTTTCCCGGAGACAGGCAGGCAGGCAGGTCTGTTTTCTCGCGTATTTCAAAGTGGAGTAACCGTCGTGTGCGCTGTGTTGCGAACGTTCTTCGGGCATACACACGAAAGGTCGCACGGTAATGTAAACACAAACGGCGCGGCGTCGCGCGCGCGACGCTAGATCGAGATACACACACACACACGTCGCGTATTTTGTATATGTACACACGCATCGACCCGCGTCACCAACGACAACTTCGTTTCTCGCAAACGCGTCTCTCGTTCTCTCATAGCGGCGCGTTTCCGCGCGATTACGGCGAGGAAAAAAAATCGAAACAGAAGACGACACTCACCTGAAGATCAGGACAGCCGTTATCCCTGTGACTGGCGGCACGTATCACCCCCGCACGCCAACCCCACTCACTAATCTTATTCACCTTCAGCTTGGTGAAACCACTCACCGAGAGAAACCTCTTTCCCACGATCTCCTCGCGAAACTTGTACGCCATATTACGGATCGGTAAACCGCGGCGTGCCGAATCCGCGACTTCGGATCGCCAGCCGGGCCCGCCAGTCACACTTTTCCTCCTACGTCTTCGTCCCCTGCTTCCCTCCTCCGCACTGTGTTCCGCTCCTCTCTTCCGTCTTCTTCTTCCTCTTCTTCTTCTCCTTTCTCCTGCTTACTCACTCTGCCTCTGCTCCGTCTCGTCGTCGACCAGGTTTTTCCGTCAATTTTTCCGAGGGGAGTGTGCTTTGCCGTCTCGAAAGAGAAAACAAACACAACGAACGGAGGGGAAGGGGACGCGAGACGACGAACTTCGTCACAAACGAGCACTTTTTCTCGGCGGTATGAAACACCACTCCGCGACCGATCTCTTCCTGCCGCGATCACGAAGGGCCATCGAACAACAGGGCCATGAGGCGACGACCGGTCACTCGTATTTTCTCCCTCCCTCTCTCTTCTTTCTCTCTCTCTCTTTCGTTCTTTCCCTTTGCGAATATCTCCACAGCCACTCCTTTACTCCTCCTTGGACGCGCGCGAGCTTCTCTCCACGAAAACAGCCACGAGACTCGCGCGACTCAAACGTATCGTTTTCTTTCTCTCTCTCTCTCTCTCTTTCTATCTCTGTCCGGCGTGATCGCCGTTCGCGCCTTACTTCACGATGTTTTCTCTGCTCTCCCGGTGCGCGCGTCTTCAACGATGAGAGTTTCCGCGCCTCTCTCTCTCTCTCTCTGCTTGCGTGCGCGTTGTTTTTTTGTTTCTGTTATATGTATCTTCCCGACTCCGACAACAACCGATGTCACAGGAGATAAAGGGAAAGACAGAAAAGGGAGACAGACTCTGTTGTATACTTCTCGTCTCTATCTCTCTCTCTCTCTCTCTCTCTCTCTTTGCCGCCGAAGCACTGTTGACGTCCGCGTGCCAAGGGGAACCAACCGGACCGCACTTTTCAACTTCCGGGGCGCGCACCAAGTGTAGCACCGGTCAACCACGCACTACGCGGGGTGGTTGACGGTTTCACGGCGGCGGTGGTTTGCAAACACTGCCCAGCGCGGTATAACGAAGAACTCCGAACGGTACCAGTGTGAACGTGAGAGTAACACACACATGACCGGCCAGTGATATCGCGTAGCGCGTACTGCGGGCGGACGGCGGGAGGCACGGCTCCTTCCCGCGGCCGTGCGCCCTCCCTCCCCTCGCACGCGCGCTCTCTCCCACCCGCCGTTGCCGTTCGCCGCCGCCTGGCTTACCTACTCCTGCCACGGCGCGGTCCGTCACCTCCCCTCCGTGAGGGCGCGCTCGCTCTCTCTCCT
>QVNV01004183.1:0-13490 GCA_014825455.1 Pseudomyrmex pallidus | reverse complement strand
AAAAAAAAAAAAAAAAAAAAAGAACAGAAAGAAGACAAGAATAATGATTTTTTGATGCTTGTTTATAGGAGACACATTTGTTGTAAAAAAAAAAAATAAATCTCTTTCTAAACAAAAGTGATAAAAAGAATACGGTGCAAAACAAAACAGGATCCTCACGATTCACACATAAACATGAGTTTTCTTGCTATTTTCTACCGCCAACTAACGAGATCGACACAGTAATTTAAGAAAAGCAAGCACGTACAACAGGGATTCCGTTTTAATTTATCAAAGATCTAGTCGATTCGGAAACGCGCGCAGGTAATAAATCAGCTCGGGAAAATCACGGCTCGATTCAATGTTGTTAAGACCACTTGTACAATTTCAACGGTATATATCTGAACGAACTTAAAAATTAATCTTCTAAAATAAATTTTGACATACAAAATGCTGTTATCACATAGTTATCGCAAGAATTTGCAGATAGTTTCAATTGTAAAAGAGATTAAAATCAAGAGTGTTGTTGTTCTCTCGAACAACTCTCGCGTTGTGTTTCGCTGATGATATGCCTCGCGTTGAATCGAACGCCCGACGATATACCCGACGAGGTTTATTGCAGCGCGCGCATTTTACAAAATATACGCAAAAGCTAGCTGAACTAACTTCTATACACTTGCTGCTATACATTGAGTCTCTATAATTAAACGGAGTCTACCCTGACCGAAATAAACGACAAATATATTGCACGAGATGATTGGAAAAACATACTTCTTATACAGGATGTTCCACAAGTAAGAAATTTTCTTGCTTGTTGATTCGACTGCGTTGAACAGAGAGTATCGATAGAAATGTTATTAAATTTAGAAGAGAGAGAGAGAGAGAGCAAAGTTTTTCTATTTTTCGAACCAAGACAAAATTACGTATAAAAAAAAATAATTAAAACGTACACATCTTGGTGACTAATTGCTGACAAGCTACTTTGTTTTCGCAATGTGCGTGGAACACCCTACATAAGCAATTGGTCACAAAGCGATTTCGGGAATGTCGGCCTTCTCGGGATTATTTTTGTTCCGTTATGAACTCGCCCACACGAAGAATTTGTCAAAATATATTTCTTCGTAAAAATTTTACATCTATATATCGACTTATCGCCTTACACACGTGTGTTACGATCCACAAGCCACCATTGATAGAAAGCGGATATAGAATACATCGTGTATGTTCGACATGTAGAGAGGAAAGCGGATTAAAATGGTTAGATCTCTTCGTCTTTTGTGTTGAACATGTCTTTTTTTTTTTTTAATCTCTATGTGTGTGTGTGTGTGTGTGTGTGTGTTTCGCGCGAAAAAGTGTGCGTGATTATATAGACACGTAATAATGATAATGCGATGATTAATAGACAAATAGATTGGTCGAGAAGTTATCATCTGCGAATTTGTATAGACACACTTTGGAAGCGATGACAAGAGCGAGGGTAAAACTTTTCCTGCACAACATTTCTCGCGATTAACATTATTGTACACTTATCCATACGTATTTAACGTATCGACGGTTAAGTCGTCGTAATGATTCTTCGATTTCGCGCGATGACTTCGTTTCGTCGAACTTAACAAGCGTCGAGTGTATGCGTTTTTATTTATTTCGCAATTCAAATTAACGCACTATACATCTTTCTGTGATATTGAAATTTCAGAGAAACATGTAAGTTATGGGATATTATTTGTTGTAAAATGCAACTATTTAAAAAATATTAATTAAACAAAACCGCACGTGTATCTTATTGTTTGTATAAAATTACGTTACGGAAAAGCGAAGAATCATTAAATATATCTCATTACGATACTAGTGGAGATTATTTTTTACGTACATACATGTATACCACGCTCTTCAAAAAACACATTCGGTAGATCTCTCTCATCATATCTAATGATAGACACATCCGTTATTAAGTTCGTTATATTTCTACTTAAACAATAAATGGCCATTTTCTCGCTGAAACAATCATTAGCATTAGAAATCGCATCACGATTTTATCGTTTGTATATATATCCACATATCTCTTTGTAAAAACATGTTACATTCACATTTTACTTACGTCTCTCTAAGTAAACGTATCCCTCAAGTACACACGCACGTATTTCTCAAGTGTTTTTTTTTTTTTCCCTAACACATTGTATTGTTTGCCTATGTTTAATTACTACAAAGAGATATATTTGCGCATTAAAAATCGAAACCGAATTAAATCCACATAATAAGTCAACACACATGGTCGAAACGCACATTTCTTTTACACTGGGAATAAAAAAAAATAAACGATAAACTCTTCCGACTTGCACTGAAAACTGATAGAACAGCACTAATTAAATTGGATAACGATCAATATCAGCGAAACGAGAGCACCGCTGTCGAAGGTATTGTTGTATATACAGAGCGCTGTAAAATTCTCCGTGACAGAAACACATACATACACGCACGCACGCACGCACGCACGCCCGCCCGCACACATACGTATTCTATAGCAATTGCATTCGCGCGCCGTACACCACACACGTATAAACTTTCAAAATCTATTTGGCACTCTCCTAGTTTTGTCGAAAAGGCGAGTACGCTTTGCTATTAGTTTTTCAATTCAGAGACATTGCATATATGAAGTAGCTTTACTCCGTCGCTACACACACGTATATATATATGTGTGTATATAGTTTGTGTGTATGTGTGTGTGTGTGTGTGTGTGTGTGTGAGTGTGTGTGTGTGGTAGCATTTACGCTACATCTTATACACTCTATACACATACGATAATTGGTCTAAGAAAGTTCCCGGTTGCATAAAAAATACCAGCTGCGCTGTCCGGGACGAATCAATCGCCCGGTTTATATTATATAACGTCGCGAATTTAATTCTCGATACACAATATTGTAGGAGCTCTCCTTGCACTGCGCGATTTTCGCTCGAGTTGACAATTCGTCTTTGAATTTTTTTTTTTTTTTTCAGATAAAAGTAATCAAATATGCAGATATGTGTGGAGGAATTAATTTTAGAGTCTGAAAAAAATTACTTCTCGAGTAGTTTCAACAACCTTGTTATTTTATGCGTGTGACTCTGATCGTGTAACAATATGTTGTAGTGAAAATCGTACAGTGTGCGAGAGCAAGTATTATTATTATTATTATTATTATATATATGTATATATATTACGACCAGCCCAATTATGTTGATATAGCTAGACGGAGAAGAAATTGAAGATCGAATAGAAAATTCTTATGTACTAATTTATTCCGTTTGCAGAAAAGCTTTTTAGATAAGGCTTTTAAAGCTCTCAATCATCTTTTATAAATTATCTTACGCGTAATAAATATATATATATATACACGTATATATATATATATATCTTCATATAATAATAATAAAATATTATATAATAATTATTATATTCTGAATAAAACAACATTTTAAACTTTGTAATTTTAAATAATAAAATATCACAAAAAGCTCTTTTAATTAACAGACATACATATATAACGTAACAGAACTATTTTATTATTTTTTTAACACAAAATGCAATACTTTAAAAATAATAACCACACGGATATTTAGTCGATTAAAATTAATTTGTCGGAATTTGATAAGTTTCTCTGGACTTTAATTTTCAATTAATATTTTAATTAATATATATTCATTTATATCATTATATATCTCAATTGCTCCGTAAATTATAGACTAATTATTTTCTTTTTTTTTTTTTTTGGTCGTATATATCGTATATTCGCGTAATGAATATACGATATCATATATGTATATATCCTTACACAAGTTGCATCGCAAAACGGATAAATAGATACAAATATTTTCATATGATGTGAATATATATTTAGAGATTTCGAAAAAAAAGTGCCGGAAAATATATTCCGATTGTTTACGGAATGGTTATACACATAGGTTTATCTTCAAAATAATGCTAATTATTAGTTATCCTGCTTTTCTGTGAATCCTTAAGAAATCGGTCGTTTAAACAACAGTTTTTTCACTTGACTTCGTTAAAAAAATGTTTTGTCACAACATTTTAGTGGAAATACCCTGCAAAGTTTTTTTTTTTGTCTTATATAGATTCTTTAGAAAAATTAATTTTGTAGGATATATATTGTAGAAAAATTTATTTAGAAAAAGTAATTTTGGATATAGGATATGAGATATCGCGGTGTGCTACTCTTCGAAATATAAAGAAATGATCAGTTTAATAAACAATATTACGTATTTTAAAAGAATGCTGAAAAAATTCGTTAAATTTAATGTACGTAAAAAAAAAAAAACACCGTTGAAAAAATATAATTTTCCGTGACAAAGCATGCTTTTCTCTCTCAAATGCCCTTTTTATGTACGTAGTATATAATAGAAGGTAAATATTTACGTCGAAAGCTCTATTCTAGACAGTTAATTTGCGGAGAAAAAAACTTATATAGAGATAAAGCGTGCTGGATGCAGACTTTTGTCCTTTGATTTCGCTTGTTACTGTTCTTTGATTTGTTTCCGCCAACATCGTGTTGCGCCACATCGATTATCATCGTGTTTTATTCAATAATTTCTGAGATTAGTGTTATATAAACTTATTATCACGAATTTCCACATCGAAGTTCTTCAAATTCTTTTTTGTTTTTCAGAAAGAAAGAGAGGATCTTAAAATATCTTTTATCAAAAATTTTGATTTGTTTGAAAAAAAAAAACCGCATTATTTTGATTATTTCGAGTTACACTTCTCGCCTGTATCCAGCTTTACAAACGATCGAACGATTATAACAATATTCGAGTTTGATTAGTCATTTTGATGATACGTAGTACTCGTTTTGACTCATTTTTTTCTAATGTACAGTGCTAAAATTTGTTTTTTTTTTTTTTTTCAAAGGATGCGAGGGACGGGGGAACGGGGACGAGGTTGGGGAACGCTAACCATCGGCGAACATTGGAAAGGACCCGCAACACGAAAGATCGGGATCTTCACTTTCGTTCCAATGTCCGCCGCGCATTATATGTTGTATTTTGATTTCGGGCTGTCAGCCATTTTAGTCTCTTTGTATGTAATGTACTTTAATATAGTAGGTATACATCGCTTAGTATCTTAATGATAGGAGAACAACCAAATCCCACGGAGGATTCCTCTTGTCACGTTTGCACCCGAATGAAATTGCCGGCGGTAATTCGCGCCGATGCAACTGTGTGTGTGTGTCTGTGTGTGTGTGTTGTGTGTGTACATTTACAAATTTGCAGCTCGCGTGCAAGATGCGTTTTATACGCGCGCTTTGTTTTATTTTTTTTTTATTACGTAAATATATATACTTACATGAGGTATAGCACTTCGGGAGAACATGGCACGTTTTTTTTTCTTTTTGTTACGGTTGAATTGCCGTTCCGATAACATCTCCTTGTTCTCGCGTTTGTCAGTATCGAACTGCACGGTATGCATATACAATATGCATGTTTTGCGCGGATGCAAACACTTCACGAGGGAAAGTCCCTCGAGAAAGATTTCGACCGTAGTTTACAGTCGCACCACCCGTGACGTATCGTATCTGATAGTAAACGCACTTTGCGAGGATGGAGAGGATTAAACCTGCGTAAACAGATTTATTCTCTTTATCAGACTCACTTTCTTACTCGGGGACTCTCTCCTCGCCGAGAAATTTACGAATGCTGATGATATGTTCATTATGCAATATATCAACGCTCAAGCGACGCTTTCATTCGAAGCACGCTGCTCGCGCGTGTTACTTTTTGTTTTTTATTATATTATTATTAATATATATACGGGGAATATGTTGTTCACGTGGTCGTTTATTTTTAAGCATATAAATTTTTTTATCGCGTAATTTTAGCTAAATGCGACCGACGAGTCGGTAAAATGCGATATAATAATTTTTTACTCGGGGGACCACGCCGATGATCTCGACAACATCAACGCCAGAATCATTACGGAGTCCCTTTCTTTGTGAAGTGATAATTTACTTACCATAAAAACGTGTATATACGTGACATTTTTTCTTTCGTTCTGCTTCCCGCACGAAAAAGAAACACGCGTTGGACACCTATATAACGTATTCTTATCTACACCACCGAATGCGATCTTAGCTTATATCTTGCGGTTTTCTTAATGGAAGCGTTGCGTGTGTCTACGGGAGAATCATTAATATTTATAGTATACGTACTGACGACAAAAAAAACAACTGTCATTTACTATTCAACACACTGTGGACATGTTGTCGGTTGTGTAAAAGAAATCACGTGTAATCAGAAATTATACCGTGGTTTAATTAACGGTTGTTCATTTTTTTGGTGTAAATTTTTGTCCTGTAAAAACAACTTTAATCGGAAACGGAACTTCGATCGCGTGTAAGACCGATAATAATTTGATAATTACACAACACCGTTTTTTTTTTTATATAGAGCAGGAAGCAGACGCTAATATGTTTCATTATAATATCGACGTGACTCTCGCAATTTTACGCTAATTTCTCTCCTCTCTTGCATACGACACACAACACAACTCGCACCGCGCGTATGTACAAATTCACGCGCTCACAGATTTACACAGATTTAATCAACTTGACATCTCGTGGATTATTAATCGATTAATTGTAATATACCGCGTGTGAAAATGACACGCTCGGTAATAATAATAATAATAACGCAGCTATCCTCTTTTGTGTGTGACGTGCGAGCGACTATTCTGACACGAAATCAGAAAATGTACAACGATCGCTTCGTGTACGCTGGAATCTCGCGAAATCTGCTGTTCGCGATTTTGATTTTCACGGAAATTCGAATATCTCTTTCCGCGATAATGTGTGTGGAATGTTTGAAAAAAATATTAAATCTACTAAAAAAAAAAAAATAAAACACAACCTCGAAATTAACTTTTCCCGTGAAAACTGAAATTCTTTCACACACGCACAATTGCGAGTTTTGTTATTTATTAAATAAACTTATTTGATAAATAACAAAAACCGCAATCGTTCTTGCACCAATACCTAATAATATTTATTTTTCGATCTTGCATATTTTTAAAAAGCCGCTTGTTATGTGGAACAAAAACCCATTTACTTCTCGCAAGATAAATATATTTCTATTTTTTTAAGCGCGCAATAAACATATTTATTTTTTCTGTCGATTGATTTCACGACCAAGCAGCAAGTAGCGAGATTCCCGCAGGTACATTCATGATCTCACGATCTACTTGAGACTCCACAACAGACCATACATACCTATTTCCACCTTCCCCGAAATTTTGCTGTTCTAATAATACCAGGATGTTTGTCGTCATGTTTTGACATTCAAGTAAAACACATTTTCACACACATAAAATTCAGTCCATCTTCCGTGTGTATGTGTATGTGTATGTGTGTGTGTGTGTATGTGTGTGTGCTAGTATCGCCAAAACTTTACAAAACACGCGAAAAACACTGCGTGTGTTTTGTGTAAGTTATTTAACTTACCTGTAATTAGTAATTTCACACAATTTGCAAACATTAACACGCAAATACAAGTTTTTGTCCCAGAGTTGTTTTAAAATACGCATCTTTAGACGTACTTCCCGGACAAACGGCTTTAAATAAGCGGCACTTTTTTATATTTTGCAAAAAAACAAAAAAAAAAAAGTTGATGCTACAATTTTAGATGATTGATCCTCTTTCGCGGTTGTCCATCTGTTCAAATTTTGTTTCGCTTATTAGTTCCTGTTGTTTTCGACGCTGGGTGGAAAGATCACTTTTTCACTCTTAATTCTTCCTTTCTCGTCGTTTGTTCCGAACAACCGAGAAAATTCATTTGACTTTTTCCGAAAGAGTAAACAACCGTTTAAGAGGAACATCACATCAACGATGTTGCTCTCAAACGTCACGCTCTATTATTGTATTAAATTTCTTAAAAAAAAAAAAAAAAAAAAAAAAAGAAACGAGAGAATTCACGAAGATCAGGAACAGGATTAAAAACAATTACAACACAGCGATTGCTGTCCAAAGTGAAAACTCAGTCGAAGCTGAAGCGTGCGTTCTGTGGTTCACCCCCTTCACCGACGACCACGCGGAAACCCTAAGGAATTTACAGGGTCATACGTGGCGAACGGTGGAGGGGGTCGGGCCGCTATGCTTGGTCCACCTCGTGACAGACCTCCATATAGTCCGGATTGTGCATTATGTCCTTTATCATATCCTTTAGTATTGTGTAACGCGGGAACATCGGATACACCTTCGAGCTATTGTATTCCTCCTGTGATAGAAACAAAAGCAGTTTCTTGTTTCAAGCATGTTTCGATGATTTGTAAAAATCAAGTAAACATTTGACAGTTTTGATTAATGAGTGTTGTTGAAACAGAAGATGTGTCTCTCATGAATTTCGAGAAGGTTTTTTTTTCACGAATTTTGAAACGTGAGTTTGCGGGAAAATCAAACGACGATATAAAAAGGCGCTTCTTCTTTGAAATTACGGGTAGGTATCCCGGTTGCCTTTAATCTCTGATTTATTTGATACCGTACAAGAGCAGAGCGGACCGAGTTGGACGATACCCCTGACGCACTGCTTGACGCAAGTTATTGGAACGTAAAATGAAAGAATAGCGATATATCGTAACAATATCCCAATATGACAGCCTGTATTATGGAACTCGCTGCAGTTGAACAGTGTCATAATTTTTACTTGATTCTATTACAGTCGCGGAATCGATAAACAATATAACTCTCTCACGCAAAATTAAAATATGTTTTCGCACACAATAAATTCTCATGCAGCGAACTGCATTCCTTTTAATATATAAATCCCTTTTTTATTGTTCCCTTTAATTTTATTATTTTACATATTACTAAATTGCTATGTAGGATACGAAAAATTAAGAACTTACCTTCAACTCTTTAATGAGATTCCTGAGACCCGTGTACTTCTTCAATAATCTGTACAAATCGTTAGTCATCTGAGTGTTCTCCGCTTCGATTTGCGCTGTTGTCATACCTATTGGAGCAACATATCATGCGTTTTTTTTGTTTTGTCTTATCTAAACATTATCGCGCATAAATGTTTAGATAACAAGAGACGAAATGAATCCTGTGCTAATGTGATCATTAAAACAAAAATGAAAAATGTATATAACACATACATCGGTCTTTGAGATGTAAAGAATAATAAAAACTGTAAGCACATTGACGTGTAACTGATGTAAAAATACGCACCTACATTAATTTCCGTATCGTGAAACACCGTTTACATATTGTACATTAATTTAATTCCATCCTCGCGTTGAAAATGTTTTTCGCTTCAATTAGATGGTGGAAAATTTTTGCACGCGTATCCTCGTCGCGACACAACATATTTTTCCAGCAACTTTTTACAATTAACGACCGGACACAAAAAAAAAAGCGAACCACGTTGGATGGGTTATACGGCCGCATCAACGATAGTTCATCCAACGTACATACACACCATCGAGAAGCATTAATTAACGCTCAGGAAAATATTGCTCTTGCCGGTAAAATGAAAACCCGAACGGGAAATGTTGACTGTTAATATGTATACGCGTTTACGTACATACGTATAGCGCGCGGAAATAAAATGCGAGGCGCATCATACTTGTTGTATCAGTAACGAATATTTCCGAACTTTCTAACTTTTTTTTTTTTGCTTCAACGTGTACGTAAATTCCTACGTAAATAAATGCAATACGGAAAGTTTCTTTTTATTGTACATTAAAAACGGGAACAAATGTTTTCAACAATAATTAAAATTTTAAAGAGGATCTGCCTGTCAAAAAATATAAAACTCTCTCTTCTCTCTAAACGTATAAAAATACAATAGATATGAACTGCACAATAGAGGAAGAGGGAAAGAGGAAATATAAGTGTTTTCAACACTAACTAAAATTAAAGAGAATCTGCCGTCAAATATATAAAATTCTCTTCTCTCTCTAAATCTATATAATAAAACTACAATAAACCACAGATATAAACTAAAGACAATAGGGAAAGAGGGAAAGAGGGAAGAATAAACCAAAATAAAACTAGAAAAATGAGAAAGTGTGCAAAGTGCCAACTCGGAAACTCTCTTTCTGGCCAATTAGACATCGCGTTAATCGATTAGTTTCGGGCCATTTGTATCGAATGATTTCAACTGGAACTTTATAGTCTACCGTATTGCGAAACAAAGAAAGGGGAAAAGGCGCTTTGATTAAGCAGGCGAGAACGTAACGTTTTACCCCTTACTGAATATTTCTAATTACAGCCCCCGGGCGCGCGCAACATCGGACGATTCGCGTTTTTTAATAAGTTCTCCCGGCTTCTCCGAAATAATGTACGAAGCCGCGATAATCACCGCGTGTGCGCGATTTTATTGTGTTGCTAAAAAAGAAACAAAAAACATCAATGTTTGCATTTAAAATTCGTCGTGTGGAAGAAGTACAATGTTTGAATAATTTTCGCTGCGTGTCGCGATAATGAAAAACACCATAAATCTTCTCTTATACGCTTATAGAAAAAAAATTACACATAAATTATTGTGCTAAGTCCATCCGTTGCATATTTATGAGAATGTAAAATCCCGGATATAAACGGCAAGTAGAAAGAGAGACTAATTATACACACACAACTTTTAATTACCGGAATAGTTAACTCTCTGTGAAACACAAAACAAAAAAAAAAAAAATTAAAATTTCTTTATCGCTCTTTTTCTTGCAAGCTTACTGGCTCGAAAATAATAATTGACTGATGTGCGCTATATAAACTTTCATAAAAAAAGAAAAACTAAATCAAGAAACAGGACTTTGAAAGCCATACTATACGTTGAATGTACGTGCGAAATATAATTTTAATGCGCACGGGAGATTCCCGGATTCGACTCCTGGCCAAGACATCTTTTTTGCGATGGATTTTTTAAATTTCATTAGGCGGTTAAATGGATAATTCATGTAAGCGATGCGAAAAGTAGCATCTCTCTTATATGAATTTTAAAATTTTTATTCAATTTGAAGTTTCTACGTGTATTAATTTACACGCGTTAAAGATACATTCTCGCACGTTTTTTTTTTTTTGCATCCAAACACATGGCTGTCGAAATCTTAGAAATCTCTCGATTTATCTTATACTCAGTAGAGTTATATTCCGTTGTATTTCATAAAAACAAAAATTAAAGAGCTAAGGAGAATTAACAGACACGCCCAACTTGTATAAATAAATTAATTAACTTCCTGCTCCATTGAATTTCGTCGTTTAAAATAATCAACGTCGCGGCTAGGAGGACGAACGGCACGGGGAGGACGGAGGACAATCGACGTAGAACAATAGAGAATTGTTTTCCTCTTTCGCGCAAAACCTTCACAGCTATTACCACTTCTAACAACGACCGCCGCGACTATATCGCGCTCGGCAATACTTACTCTCGAGTCTCTCGATGCGTTCTCTTTTGGTCTCGGCTTCCTCGGCGAGACGCGCCGAAGTTTTCACACCCTCGCCGCTCTTGTGAGTCTTCTCCATGATGGAACAGGCACGTAGCACGAAGGCGGGCACCGTCTCCTGCTTTTCTTGCCTCGGTATATCCACCAGCGTCCAATACTGCGTCTCCAACTTAATTACGTCCTAGAAAGGCAAAACCCCCGTGCTCGGGCTACTGTCGTCGTCGTCGCAGAGAAAATCGAGACGGAAAAGAGCTCGCGTTTGTGCAAGGCGATATGTGCTCGCCCCGTTCATTGATTCGGCGGATTCTTTTTATCTATCGAATATCGTCCCGAAACGAGTATCGCCGCGATCCGCATATTTTTCATCAAAAGTCGTTCAAAACGCGCTCGATTTTTCTCGCGCTTCCATAAAGTAACGTCTTTTCGTAGCGACCGGAAGAGCGTCGTCTAGAGTTTATGTCGCGGTGTAATATCGCGTAAAATAATCACGAAAATTGCTGTTTCATTTATCGTTACATCGAAAACTCTGAGTCCGGATAATTATATTGCGTTTAATTTTTGAACGGAAAATAGTTTATACAAGAAAATCGTTTTAACACTTTGCTGGAATCGGCAATTAGAAACAAAAAGAAGATCGATATATCGAAATGCGATATTATGATGTTTTCATAGACAAATCTTATTTCTGCTCAGAACGCTACTTAGTATATAATAGTACTATGTACTATTGCAACAAAAATATTTTGTATATCGACTCGATCTACGTTAAATTTTTAATATTCCATAAAAAATTTAAACTTTATTGCGCTTGAACTTGGCGCGAGACACTATCGCGCCTCTTGATTTTACTCGAGTGTAATATTCTAAATTAATTAAAATTGCATTTCTCTCTCGCTCTCTCTCTCTCTCTCTCTCATTCACTTTCTCTCTTTTTCTACACCGGAATTAACACGAAGTTTTAATCACTGTTTCAGTTTGCGATAAAAAAAAAAGTAGAAGCTCGTCTCGACGACGACGAGAAGTAGCGTCTTTTTTCACCCATATCGTCTTCACGAAAAAAATGACTGTCGTATTTTATATAGCGTCTCCTTTTTCTTTTTATCTCTCCTTCTTCCTTCCGTCAACTTTTGTTACGAAGCGCCCGCAAAAACAATATATTCCTCGAGATTACGTGGCCATCAATGAAACAAACGTTGCTATTTGTGAGGAAGACGGGTACTTTTATTCCTTTCACCAAAAGGATTGATCCCGGGACGGTTCTTTCGTCGACGGGAAACAAACGCTCCCGATTCTCTATCTCGTTACGAGAGCGGGGCGTGTGCGCGCTCGTCTCTATCGCAGCAACGTCAACGTCCGCGTAAACGCACCCGCGGGACGGATATTCGCGTCGGGCGATTCATTCATTCGCCGTTTCTTTCTTTCACAGCGTTTAAAAAAAAAACAAGAGAGAATAAAAGAACTCGAAGACGGCGATAACGGCCGCGCTCGTCTTTCGCACGTGTTTGACATAATCGCGCAGCTATCTCTCACTCGCGTGCAATCTTTATTTATTGTTCGTCCGCGTAACGCGCGCGATCCATCTCTCGGATAACAAACAAACGATCGTGCGTTTTTTTGCGCGCACAGGTATACTTCGAAAAAAATAACAGCCGCGTTTCGAATTCCGTCGTGCGTAGTTCCGCGTCTTTATATACTCTGTTGCAACGTTGAATTTTAACACACGCGGGCGAGAGTATTTTGCGCTCGTTTTCATCATCGACGAAATAATGATGTAGTACCGTCTGTCCCTATTTTTTTTTCTCCCAGTTTTCTATTCTCCTTTTAATTATCGTTTTTTTCTCACAGAGTCCCGATGTCGAATCAATTTAAAAAATAACATGAAATATATAGAAATGACATGTGAGTGGAACGTGAAAACTGTTCTTTTTGACGAGTAATTCACATGTTCTGTCATTATCAGAAATTTGTTGTCTTTGTCATCGAGTATACGTGAAGCGATTGGTAAGTAGGGGAGACCGGGGCTAGTTGTTACACGGGGTTAGTTGTCAAACTGCTATTATCTTGCTTACTAAATCTTGGAAAATATTGT